>JBAMCR010000237.1:0-38595 GCA_037075045.1 Mulgravea parasiatica | reverse complement strand
GAAGATTTAATATTCGGAATAATATTAAGAACCTTTGTATATATATTGAATAAAGTTTAGTTAACAAAAACACTAAAGACTCTTGAGAGAGTTTCAACCGGAAGTGCAACAACTGATGCTGCAAGGTGTGGCAACATGCACAGCACAGTTGCAGTTGCAGTTGCAGTTGCAGTTAGTTAACTTGCAGCAATGAATTTGGTTTCGAATGCGCAATGTTAGAATATTGAAAATGCGCAATTTGTGCGATACAATGGCACAATACGAATATTCATACTGCCAGCTCAGACACTCAGACATTGGGACACTGGGACACTCAAACACTCAAGCACAGTTAGCAAAAGACACATCAAATGAACATTGAACAAACGATGAAGTTGCCCCAAATGAACAACGCGCCAGCAGCAGACCAAATGTAAAGCGAATGAGACAGACGACAGACAACTGGCAGGGGGACAAAAGAGGTATGGCAAATGGGAGAAAAGAGAAACGAGAAGGGAGCTGTTATCCTCTCATCATCATCGCAATGTCTTTTGGGCTCATGATCGTAATTTACTATTCACAAAATATTCAAAACTGCTGCACAAGTGACACTCAAATGTCTTTTTGCTGTCCCAGTCACAGACGTCCACAACGATTCCCATTTCACGTCAACTACACAACTGAGCAATACCATCATCAACATCATCTTCATCATCATCATCATCATTATTATTATTATCATTATGATTACCATCATCATCATCATCATCATCATCATCATCATCATTATTATTATTATCATTATGATTACCATCATCATGACCAGCATCGTCTGCCAAGTGCCAAAAGTCCTTTCTGTTGCCATCAAACAGTATGAAAGAGTCGCACGACTATTCCATTTCGTTTGTAACTCGACATTTGTTAAAGTATTAATCATTAATAATTAATTAATCAGAAAATATAATATTCAAAAAATTGTGAAAAATTACAATAGATTCGGAGTTTGAAATTTGGAAATACCCTTATACATATAAGATATCAGGCTTTTCTTTTTGAAATTTCTCTTAATGTTTTTTATTTCAAAATAATTTTTTAGTTTTACTTTTTATGCTGAAATAAATGTTTATAAACAAATATCTTTTGTAATTTATTGTAATACGAATATATTATTCTAAATAAGATTTTTAATTTAAATATATGGTAGTTTTCTTTATTTGTTTTTACATTTAAGCGCATTTAAATGTTATGAATGTTTTTTTTTGTCTTCTCATTTGTATTCTTGCCCACCCCCCACCCCCCTCCCGCCCTCCCGTTTTTTGCTCTCTCTCGCAATTTCCAGTGTGCCTTTATGGCGACCTGGTGGCCCATTCCTGGTGGCACAGTTGCTCCATCAACGACTCCATTCACGTTGTTATTGTTGGCTGCCGTATGATTTAAGTTAAAGTAGTTGTGGCCAGGAACTCATCTCAAGTATTCACATACCATTCACCATTCACTCGTACAGTTCAGCGGCAGTTCAGATGGCAATCCGCAAATATAATATAATATATTCTTGGTAAATAAGTAAAAGCACTTTGTTTCAGTTTAGCCTTGGCTTAAAGTCATCATACTAAACTGTATGTATACATAAACACACACAAACACAAACACTCACATACACATCATATACATATACAATACACATACACATACGCATATACATTTGAAAGTGTTTTGTTGAATTTGGCCAGGCGAAGATTTTGTTTTCTTTTTTTTTCAAATTGCACTTTTGAAATAACAAAATTTTCGCATTGTTTCGCTTTGCCTTCCCCTTACCTGTCCCCTTCCCCATCAACGTGGCCAGTTAATGTTGTTGAGCACTGAGCAATCGACTAGAATGTGATAAGGACGAAGTCCACGGCTCAGGACCAAATGATCAGCACAAAAATGTTTGCCCCAAAGGTCCTGCTTGAACTAGGGATGGACACGAGTTGCTCGAACGAGCACGTTTCTCCCAAGGTAATTACAAAATTATTTCAATGAATAATACATTTATTCGTTAATAGCACAAATAAGTCTATTTAAATTGAATGTGCATTCATACATTCATGAATGTATTCAAATTGGAAAAAACAGAATAAATATTAATAACAAAAAAATGTTGCCAAATTGAAAATGCTGAAAACTGTAATTAATAATTGTATGTTAAAAGAAAACGAAATGTATTTGATAAAAGAGTTCGAGTCACGAAAATTTGTTGCTTGGGGCATGTCAATCACTGGCATTGATTCAACGCAAGTGGCAGGTGGCAGGTGGTAGGTGGCAGGTGGCAAGTGGCAAGTATCTAAGAGACACTTTGCAACCAAATGGCAGTTTGCTGTCATCAACTCAAGCGGCTTTTAATCGGATCGTTGTGTCGTGTTGCTCGAAGAGATACGCAAACTCAATTGCAATCGCAATGCGGCAGGTGTATGTACATCTGTGTACGAGTATGTATGTATGTATGTATCAAATGCTTTGGTATTCCGGGCCAAGTACCAAACAACAGCTGGCCAGGATAATCAGCTTTTCGGCTGTAAACAACTAAAAGCAAGCAATACTCGTTACATACACACATCCATACATACACACATACACACATACACACATACATATAAACACGCACAAGTTTTACCTATCAATTCGGCCAGCTGCTGCGTCCGTTTGCATCTTATTTCAACTCTGCTGGCCCTCTGAAAACAAAATGTAAACTTTTTGGCTTATTGTTTCATCTTTTGGCTACCACAGATAACATAGTATTGTACACAATATGCACAGTAAGTATAATAAGTTCACGTGCGGCAACAACTTGCGGCGCTATAAAACGGGCCACAACTATAAAAGTAAAATATAAAAAATATTCAAGAAAATTTCAAGGTAATAAAAATAAAGAAGAAAATACCAAAAACAATTACAAATGCAAAACTACTAACAAGCAGCTGTAGGCAGAAGCGGCAGCTGCACCTGCCACCTGCCACCTGCCACCTGCCACCTGCCACCTTGCGATCCTCCATTAGAAGGCTCAGTTTCACCCCGCTCGCCCCCCTCCCTAAGCTAACGCTGCAGCTTGCATATGTTTATGATGCCTTGCTAATAAAAAATGTTTTTACGACATTTGCAAAATCTACAGCTTGACTTGCCACATACACCCCCCCCCCCCCCACACACACCCACACACACAGATCATCATGGTTGACTTTCAATATTTTCAATTCTTAAATACGAACAACACTGCGTATACGTGATATTTGTATAGATGTTGATTTTTTATAAAAATCATTATTTGTTGCAGCCGCAAAAACAACTGCCCCAATACCTTGCACGGCATTCATGCAACGTTATCAGCAGCCAGTTAATACACTAATACACCCATACACCCACACACACACACCCACACACACCTATGCATATGGTATATGTATGTGTATGCATTGCAAGGCGAGTGCTGCCGGCCATAAAGTGCAAGGATACGTAATGCAATA
Source organism: Mulgravea parasiatica (assembly GCA_037075045.1). Classification (NCBI taxonomy): domain Eukaryota; kingdom Metazoa; phylum Arthropoda; class Insecta; order Diptera; family Drosophilidae; genus Mulgravea; species Mulgravea parasiatica. The sequence continues at coordinate 35,116 of JBAMCR010000237.1, read as the reverse complement.
TTTAGCGTCCTTTGTGCGCGCTTCGAGTTAAGTGACAAAAAAGGCGGTTGCAAACACCAACAACAGCAGCAACAGCAACAACAGCAACATCAACAACAACAACAACGACGACAGCAGCAACAATATCAACAGCAACTAGGTTTCACTCTTGACATCCTGCTGCAGATCCTTAAGCTTCGCTGCTTACTGCCGGCGGCGGCTAGTGCTCGCTGGGTACGTGCAACACGACGCATATCAAGTTGCAACTTGCAACAAATATTAAATCAGTAAAATGTCCTTTAGGGCGCACTCAAATGTAATTGTTGCTGCTACCGTTGTTGCTGCTTCTTCATCTTCAGTTACGGAACGCGTCAAAATTGCTGCCTGCCCGCGAGTGTTTATGACGCCTCACGGAGCACGGCGCACAGCGCACGGAAAACCAGCCACCAGATCCCTCATCCGCCCACGCCCACACCCAGCACAGTGTGTCCAATAGGAGATATACAAGATATTCAGAAATCAGCAAGAGCTTTAAAGTATTTTTTTTTTTTTAATAATAATAATTATAAAAATAAATGAATAAAGAAATATTGTGAAATGTGATAACCTTTTTCAATCATGATATTTGAAGATTACGATTTTTGAATGGTTTGGTTGCACTGTGCTGGTGTTTTTTATGACTAACCAAGAAGCGACATTGTTGTTGTTGTTGCGCGTGTTACTGATAGATACCGCTACTTAGGCGGCTCAAAGATTGTGCAAGTGCAAAATGCTTTTTACGGCGTATGAAATTACGGCCAAACAAGCGTCCGAGTCCGAGTTCAAAAGGGGTGGCAGAGGTAGAGGCAGAGGCACAGGCGCAGGCCATGCCATGCACAGTGGGTCGAACCGAACACGAGTGCCGGGTGGCATGGCTAAGTGCTTTGTTGCAACGGATGTGGCAATGTCTCTGCCAGTTGCAACACCTACCAGTATAGCATACCATACAAGGCTGCCAACAGTTGGCGGCATTTGGGTTATTTGATGTTGCGGCACAGGTAGACTTGCGTCAACCAGCATTGCGGTCAGTCGTACACTTGCCCCAACCAATTCGGCCCGGTGGCATGCAACTTTTCGAGTGCGTCCGTTTATTGCAAATACATATTGCGCGACTTTTGCAAGTTTAGTCGCAAGTTCTGTCGCCTCTCGTCCTGTCGCTTGCCACATGCAATATCCTGCACACCCATACATGCATATACATATTTACCGTACACTCGTATATGTATTTTATAAGCAGTTATATATCATATTCATATATATATATATTTGCACAATTATTTATAGGGTGCGCATAAATATACATGGGAATTTATTAAGTTTTATGCTTGAGCGCACAAAACTCGACTACATTTTATTCGTTTCTCTAAACGCAATACAGCTGTCTCTCTCTATCTCTCTTTCCCTCTCACTTTCTCTCTCTCACTCTCGTTCTAGACAAATATTGTACCTTTAGCGCTTTTCTTATACTATATGTACAATATATGAATATATATGCCTTGTATGTGCATGAATGGTATAAGAGTCTCTCTCCCTCCCTCTCTCTCTCTTTTTCTCTCTCTCTCTCTCTCGCTTTCTGTTTATCTCGTCGTGTCTCCTCTTGTTTTTGCGGTGTCACTTATGCGTACGTGGCTTTAAAGCAAGTTTGTCAACTTTTCTGGCAGCTAAGTAGGCTACAAAAAACCGAACGAAATCAAGTAAAAGCGCCTTTGATTATATCAAGCTCAACTACAAGATACCCTATGAAAAGTAATATTACATGGTCGGGCACATTTAGCACATATTTTGAAATATAATTTAAATTAATTGACTACGATAAACAATTATCTAATATTTTTATTTTTTATCCATATTTTTTTTCCATATTATTATATCTAGATGAACATTTAAAATTTTAATAACAAGAAATAGACAATTTGCTGGAAAAATGTACAGGGTATGTGCAATTTGCAGACACTGTCACAGATTTAATTAATTCATTGTAAATATATTGTTTATGCTCGACTCAGTTTTATTTACAATTATATTTTATCTTGAACTCGAACTAGAGGATGTTTTTTTGTGGTAAACCTCAGATGCACGAGCATAAGACTCAAAAAACAAAAACTTAAAAACTTTACAGGGTATGCGTAATATGCATGCACTTTCACAACTTTATTGGAGCCAAGCAAAGGGTATGGGAAAAGCCATAGACAAAAGTCAAGGCAACGCATTAGGCACGTGTTACTGCCGAAAAGCTGTGGGCAAAGGGGTGTGGGCTGTGGGCTGTGGGGTGAGAGGTGAGGGGTGAGGGCTGCCGACGTACGGGGCTGGATAGTAAGGTTTGATATATGGTGCTCTTATGTTAGATTCCGTAATATGGGCGAGGCATTGTCACCGCTTTGCGCATTTGATGCGCACTTTCGTTTAACGAGCCAAATTGTTTGCGCCAAAGTTTCAGTTTTTTTTTTAGTTTTTTGTGTTTTCTCTATCTCTCTCTCTCTCTCGATTACATACAAACTATTTAGTTTCAAGCGTTCTAGCTATTTTTTGTTTTTGTTTTTGTTTGCGCTGTACTCAGACTGGAGGAAGCGGGAGAAAGTTGAAGCGGGGGGCGCTAAGTGATTGATGGGAGAAAAAGAGCTGAAGAAGAAACGGCTGCTGCTGGCTGAAGATGTACAAGTTAACTTGATGGCAGCAAGGCTTTATGATAATGCAGACCCAATGGTGGCAATGGATTCAGCCAAGTTGCAAACAGAGTTCAACTGTTGTCTAACTAATTATTTTGAGTCACTTAAGCAAAGCTGCTTATTCATATTTCATAAACTTTTTCATGCAGACTTTATACTTCAGACCCAACCGATGAATAACAAAGAAACAAAGAAGCAAAAAAACCAAAAAAAAAAAAAATAAGATGGAAAAAAATGAAATTGTTGGCAAACATAACTGGGGAAATGGGATGAGCAATTGCTTGCCAGGATCTGACGGTGCTAGCGTTGTCATCATTTATCTTATTGCTTGAATTTTATATCTCTATTTCCTCAAGCGCTTGGCAATGGCAACGGCAACACCTTCAATCAAAGACCCTCCGCTTTAAGCGTGCTCCTAGGCCACTTTGGCACTCTCAGATACCAATACCCCTCAGCAAGGAGCAGCTCTTAACAATCACTGAACTCAACGCTTACGTATTCCTTTACATTCCTCATCAAGTATACGCCATGGGAGACCATTCCATTTGCTCGCTGTGTGCCGGCTGCAAACTGCAACGTTGACAAGCAAACCGTTCCATTCCTCCTCTAAAGTTTCACAAAGTACTCCTCAACCAAAAAAAAAAACACAAACACAAACACATACACATACACACGAAACAAAAAAAAACATCTGCCCGTTACCCCTCCCCCCCCCCCCCTCACCCTACGACAGGCCCTAACAGCAATACAACAACTTAATTTGCACTATTCAGTGTCGTCGTCGTCATCGTCGTCGTCGTCATCATCGTCGCCATCGGCTGCCAGTGGCAGTCGCCTATTTTTTTTATTGTTCCTCGCACTGCCAAATTGTATCCGAGCCATTGTCGTAAAACATACGAAGAGCCAACAGTGCGTATGTGTGACATTTGTCGACGTTGTTAGCTACCGCCAGGGCTGCAGAAACATTTCCGTTTTTTAGAAATGATGGAATGCATTGAATATTGTATTAATTAATATGGAAATAAAAAAAATATTAAAAGAGAAAATCTAAATAACTAAGTTCTAAATAATAATAATTATAGTATTACGAATTTTAATTAATTTAAACTTCACTTTCACATGTTGAAGTCTGTTTCTGCTCATATGATATTTTTTTCCACCACATTACAATTTGAATTCGATTTGAAAATTGTTTTGTTTTGTTCAGCCCTGCAATCGGGAAAGGAGGAAAACAGAATAATAATTTATACAAAAAAGAGAAAAAAATAGTTCTCAACTCGGCTGGCTGTCATGTTTTCCACTTTTCCACAAAGAGAAACGTCATGAAGTAACTGCATGCAGTAACTTTATCATTTGAGAACGAACTCTGTTGTACTTTTTTTTTTAATAAAAACGAATAAGTAATGAAAGATTATGTTGTTTAATTAATTTTGTCTTCACATTTCAAATTTGAAATTTCATTACGATGTTATGTTATGAACGAAATTGCAACTTTCATTTTAATTTTAAGCAGATGTTGCTTCAACTTGTTCTCTTGCAGCCCTGATTGCTTTTATTTGTATTTACTTCTTTCTTTCTTTTTTTTTTTGTGTGTTTTCTTCTCATTCTTTCATTTTCCTATTTTGTTTTTTTTTATTTATTTTGTTTTATTGTATATATATATTTTAGTGTGCTGTTGCTGCCATTTTTGATTTGGCTTTCTTTCTGTGGCTGCTGCGTCTGTTATTCCTTACCAATTCCCAGCGTTTTTCTTTTGTCTCGTTTCGCTTACTTGCACACACACACACACACGCACACACTCACACGCGCACATACTCGCACAGCCACGCCTTACACATCTCAAATATACCCACCCCCTGCATTCCTTAACCCCCTCCCTCCCTCCCCTAAACCCTTTATGGCACACAGAACCCCATGACGCGACGAAGTCCACAAGCATCAGAATTGTTTTTTCTTTTTTTTATATAAATACAATATTTTTTTCTGGATTTTTTGTTTATTTTGTTTTTGCACTATTTTTATACCCTTTGCTGTAGTTATGAAAATTGTTGTACTGCACAATTCCAATTGCATTGTCCAATGGAAAAACAGCACAAAAAAAAAACAATGCAATTATTATATTAAAAAATGGAATTCCAATATTTGTCAACAATTTCGTAATTTTAAATATTCGAATTAAACAATACAAATAATGAAACATATAAATATAGTATTTTAAATATACAAACATAAGTATTTTAATTGAAATTTCTTTATTATTACTTTTTTTATGTTTTGTTATGGCGTATTTCACAATGAAAATCAATTTAAAATTATAAATAATTTTTAGAATGAATCTTTTTTTTTTATTTTTTATTTTTGATTGTATTGAATGTATTCACCGATATGACATGGTTTTTATTTGCTTAGTTTAATTAAAAGTTTTACAGAGTTAAATGTACAAGAATTAAAAATAAAATATATATAACAGTTTAATTAATTTTTAAAATTTCGGAAAAGTGTTGTGAAAATAAGTTGTGAGTGTATTTGATTTTCACCAATCAAAATTGTTTTTTTTTTGTTCTTTCCGATTTTTGTGAGCTTCTTCGCGTGGCGTGTGTCACAATTTTAGTTTGTAAAGTGCAAACAATCAACGCAAGCAACTTGCTGCAACTGCCGCATGATGCACTTGGCCGTCGAGCGCGCACACATGGTTGTGGCACGACCAACCACAACCACATGGCATAACAAGCCCCCCCCTTGCCACACCACACGTGTGGCACTTACCACTCATTCCCTGCCACATTACTCATTTCACGAGTCTTCATTCGTGTTTCTTTCACTCTTTCATTCTTTTGTTTTTTTTTTTTCATTTTATTCTTATTTATTTATTTGTGTATTTTTTTTGTCTTTTCTTTTCTTTTCTTTTGTTTTTGTCTTTTTCACTCACATTTTATGGTTGCTGCTGCTGTCTCTTACTGTGTTGCTGCTGCATGTCAAACGCTTGCAGTTTTTTTTACTTTCTCTTTCTCTTTTCTTTTTATTTTTGCTTTTATTCTGTATATCTCTATTTTTTGTTCTTAACTTTTTGTAAGCTTGTTTCTGTCACTATTACATTTCATATTTCTATGCGAGTAACCCCCCACCCCCCCTCAAACCACAAAACTAAATTCTTAAACAACTCCAAATTGTTGGCACTGGACTGCATCCAAGTTCTTCATGTGCTCCAGGATAAATTTGTTATTTTATTTCATTTTTTTGAATTTCTTTTTTTTTTTTTTTGTTTTTGTTTTTGGTTTTTTTTCTGTGTGTGTGTACCCCAACGTCTTTTCGCATTTGTTTGTTCGATTCTCTGGTTCGCATTAAGCTTGGCGTGGCTATTCTCATGTGTCCAATCCAATCCAATCGAATCCAAGCCAAGCCAAGCCAAGCCAAGCCAATCTAATCATCAGCCCCAAACCCAAGCCATTTGCAACCCATTTGCCAATACCCAAACCAATCGCCAGGCGCTGCTTGCCACAGCCAAAACACCTTGCAATTTGTATGCAGTTGAAAGCTAAATGATTTGTGTGGCAGGTGAACGCACGGTGGGGGGGGGAAAGGGAATGCATGGACTTTGCCAATAGATCAGACAAATTGAGCGTGTGGTCTAAGCTTTATTCGCTTTGTAGTTCTTCATCCATATCTCTCTCTCTCTCACTCTCTCTTTCTTTTGCTCTCTCTTTCTCTCTCAACAGACACACAAATACATTGTCTTGTTCAATATATATACTTACTATATTATACATAAGTATATATACTTTCTTTTCATTTATCCTCCTTTAGTCATGGTACCCGTAAGGATTCGCAGCTCAATAAAATTTATTTCCCTTTCTCTTATTTTGTTTTTGTCCCTTTTTTTTGGCTATTAGCCTAAACGAATTACAGCTTATGAAATTTTTATATAAACTTGCTCACAATTTGCAGAATTTGAGGAACTTGACTAAAACGTAAATCGAATTTTGAGTTAACAACTTAAGGAAGAAGACATAGAATATTCGGTTTGGAGAATTACTTTAATATGTGAAGATAATTTGAGATAAATTACCTGTAGACATGACTCAGAAGTCCTCTCTACCTACGTCACAATATTGTAACATACACATACATACACATACATACATATATTGTAGATGTGACCTTATAACTTTTGTTATTATGCAAATACCATTTATCCCTCATCCATTTCGAGGCATTTCAATTTTTAAGTTTGCACTGTATTATATCCTTATATACACACACGTATATCCTTTTACTCCTTTTACTGTTGTTGTTGCTGGTGCTGCTGCTGCTGCTGCTGCTCTCTTTAAATGTCAGATTTATGCGGCATGCAGAGGCCAGTAAAAATAACAAAAAACCAACAACAACAACAACTGAAAAAAAAGAGCATTAAATTCGAGTAACAACAACAGCAACAATTCCCCAGATAGTTGTTGTTGTTGTTGTTCCAGTAACTCTGAGTGAGTGATACCACTGATGTCCACTAGTCCTGTAGTCCTGTAGTCTGGTAGTCGTGTAGTCCTTTGGTCCAGTAGCTGCTCTGTTTGCCAGTTGTCCTGGCAAATGCAGTCGCATGTGAAACAGTCAACACCAAAGGCAACTCCATCCCGGGCAATCCAATCCGCAGCTCACTGCTGTCATAAACGACTAACAGGGGCAGAAAAGGTTGGATACACCGCTGGGCGGGGGGAGGGGGGGGCAACAGTATGGGTATTCGGGAGTAGTAGTAGTAATCCCAAAACATATACTTGAAAGTGCGCTTCAACCAACTGACAGACAGGCAAACAGAAAACAAAAAACCAAAAAAAAAAAACAAAAACAAAAAAAAAACCCGCACACACACAAACAGTCAAACAATAAACAGGAAGCATAACGAACAAACAAACCGAGTGCATCAGTGTAAGACAGAGAGAGAGAGAGAGAGAGCAAGAGAGAGAGAGAGAGAATCAAAGGATATGGGTAGCTACTATATAGAGAGTCGGAGGTATTTACTGACACTGTAGCAAAAACTGAATAAAAATAATTAAGCTGCTGTTGACGCACTTTTTCGGCACGCTAAGCACGTGACAATAGCAAAGGGGTATCACGAGGTAGAGAGGAAGTGGTGGGGGGTGGGGGGTGGGGTGGAATGCCTGATGCCTGGGATAAGACAATGGGTTATAGCCATGACACGTAACAACATCAACAAGGTGGCCATTAAGCATGAACCAAGTAGCAGCTGCCTCAAGCTGAACCATGAACCATGAACCATGAACCATAACAATGCCCCAAGACACAAGTTAAATACTCGTACACGGCCATATCCTTATCTTTATCCTTATCCACATCCTTATCCTAACCTAATGCTTATCCTTGGCAAGTCTCTAATTTTCCCATTTGCCCGTACAAACAGAATACTCTCCTGAATACATTTCTATTTCTTTTTATTATATACGAGCATTCCTTGACTTAACTGTTATTTGTATGCTCGTTATATAAATTTTGTTGCCACACATACCGTATCATGAATCCTGTTTTCCTTTTTCCTCCATTTTTTTTGTCTTTTTTCTTTTTTTGTTTTTTTTGTTTCGTTTAAAAATCCTTTCATTGGTAAGTTAAAACTCGGTTGAAATCAAAAATTCACGTTGAATACGTCATAAGTTTAAAAACATTTATTTGTTATTCAATTATTTGAATTTCGTTCGCTGACCGAATAAAAATATTTATTTTTCAATAAATAAATATATACGGGATTTTTGCATTTTATTCCTCAATTAACAATTGACAACAAACTAAAAAAAAAATCCCAACTAAATTCTAAGGAATAAATGTATAAATTTAAATGAAATTTAGTTGCATTCACTGAACACGGCCAATTGATTTATTAAATTGTTGCTTTATTGCTATAAATATTATATTATATATTGTAAATAACTTAATTAAAATGTTCATTAAACTAAACTCTTTTTGTTCAATAAATTGCATCTATTTTTCAAATATAAATTAATTCGTGGAATAATTATGTATCTTTAATGCAAGCACAGAATAAATGTTATTAAATTCCCGAATTCTTTGTCAACCATTTATTACCGCAATATTCCCAAATCTCTCCCTCTCTTTCCCCCTCCCCTCCCCACAGTCTTCATAGTTTTCACTACCAGAGCGAGCTACTGTTCTAGTATTTACGAGTATGGTCTGTGTTCAAAAGGGGGAATCACACTAATTATCCAGCATACAGTGTGTGGACTGTACTTTTTCCAACATTCAAACTAATTTCCAAATAAAAAAATAAATGGCAGAAGAAGAAGAACAACTGAAATTAAAAGTAGAAAAAACCCTAAAATCAGAACCAAAAAAAAAAACAACAAGATGACCCACTTTGACCCTGAAACGTGGCTCTAACTAACTAACTAATCTAAGGGCAATTCTGACGTTGACTACATTTCAGTTGAACGCTTCAAGTTGTTATTGTTGTTGGTTTTCTTTGGGTTTTTTGTAATTTTTGTTGCTTTTGTTTTTTGTTGTTTTCCCCTAATGAATATGGAGAGAAGTTTGCATAATTTACAATGCTGCAGACTGCCAAAAAGGACAATCCCTGCGAAGGACAATGGCGAGAGTCACACACAAATTGCATTGAATGACATGCGTTTTGGGGCTTTATGCTTGGTTTTTATCCATAGCCCATCCCAGGGACCCGACCCTACTACAAGCATAAGAATAAAAAAGAACCCCCTTCCCTCCCCCCCTTCCCCCCCACAACCCTCTCAAACTTGCTCTCAATTTCGTTGTTTTCATCTCGACTGTGATAAAAAGTAAACCGTAACAAAGACAAATGACAGTGAAATGTGTCAAAAATGTAAAAGTGGCAAACAAGTTTTTGCATAATTGTTAAATTGTTTACTTTATTTACCCTAGAATTAACATTTTATATACATATATATATATATATATATATATATATATTTTCACTGAGGCATTTATAATTCAATGCATTATTCAACAATATTTACATTTTAAAGTCATTCGCCAGCAAATCCGCAAAACTAAATGATCGAAAAATCTTAAAGATACATCTTTAACTTTCCATCAAGGAAGTATCGAAATTTTCTTAATTAATTTTCAACGAAATGGAAGACAACGACGAAATCTAATGAAAAACTGTATTGTGTAGAAGGGCACAATTCGTTTTAATCCTTTTTTTTTTTTTGTTTTGCAAATTTTGTTTAAAACAAGTTGAAGATAGTGTCCTTGTGAAAAAAGTCCCATTAGAAAGTGAGAAAGAGATTAGCAAAAAAAGGCAAAGATATTGATGGCAATCACTTCAGCTTGGGGCGATATACATCATATATATCATCAGAATATTTAAATAAATTCAGCACATATTTACCTTAATTGGAAACTTGAATCCTTATTGCATGTTCAACATGTCGTATACGCAATATATAATTTATTATACGATATAAAATGGATAACATCAGAACTATTGCCACAAATTAACAATACATTACGGCTTGCATTACAGATTGGGACGCGTTAAATAAATTGAAAAAGTCTCTTGCTTGACACCCAGAAATAAATTTAAAATTTTTCGGTTTTATTCGAGTGTTTGACAATTTTTTGTACATTTTTTTTTTTTTTTTTGTTATTTTATTTTCGTATTATTTCGTGAGCAAACGCTTGTCAGCGGCAAGAAGAATGCTGAAAGGCAGCAGCCAGGTGCTGAAGGTGAGCATTTGTCAGGTTAGGGAAAAGGCGTTCAAATTGTTTGACGCTTTGACAGCTGCGGCAGCGACAGCAACGCTGCCAAAAATCAAACGTGGAAAGTTGCTCTCAACGCGAGCACGCAAAATGTCCTCTTCGACGGGACGTTTTCACTTTGACAGGCGCCTACGCACAGGACAATTCCCAATGACAAGAAAGACTTGACGAGGCGAAGGCTAAGGCTGACGCTGCGAATGAAGTTGATGATAATGATGATGATGATCACGTTGATGACGATGATAATGACGATGATGATGATGGTGGTGATGATGTTGATGATGATGAAATGATGATGTGTCGAATGGCTGCTCTGCGGGTTTGCCTTTTTTTTTGTTGTTTTGTTTTGTTCCGGCGAGACAAGCGTGAAACATGTCGCGGCTTGCAGCTCCAGCGGCTTAGGCCAACTTTTCTTCTTCTGACATATGCGTGTGTGTGTGTGTGTGTGTGTGTGTGTGGGTGAGACAGAGGTGGACCCCTGTGGTTGGTTGGGGATGGTGTGGACTAAGGCAACCGGCTTGCCTTTTGGCCAGCATCAAAAACAGCAAATATATTTCACTGCACGTTCTCATGCCACTTACGGGCGCTTTTCGGTTATTTTTAATATGAGTACGTGACTTTCTTGCAACCAACTGTATTTGCTTTTCTAACATCCTTTTCCGTGCTAACTAGGGCTGACAGCACTGCTCAGCTTCAGCTTTAGCTTCCGCTTCCGCTTGGCTTAGCTCAGTTCAGTTTCAGCCTCAACTTCAGCTTCAGCGCAAGCTTCAAGCCAAAAAGCTTAGTGAGAAAAGCACGATCATTAGCTAAGCTTTTGAAAATATGAAAGCAGCTACATACGAGTACGAGTATGAGTATGTTACATACCCGAATAGTTCCAATCGTAGCGTTATCTAAACATTTTTATCTCAATTTAAGTTGTAAATAATTGGCTTTGGTTTTTTTGTATTTGTGGTTAAATTTTCAATTCAGTTTTAACTGCAAAACTGTTGAAATCAAAGTGAACGACGCAGCCCTGGTAGCAGCAAAAAAAAAACATTAACCGACGCAGCCCTGGCCAGAGTCAGAGTCAGAGTCAAATTTTTTGGCTGGCATTTGCCAACAAGCAGCAAAAGCAAATCCACACATAAAGTACAAATGTGCCAAATGATAAAATTGTTGGGACTGCTGCGAACGCTCCAACGCCTCTCTGTCCAGGCGTATATGCATTTGTTACGGTCTCTCTCTCTCTGTGTGTGTGTGTGTGTGATTGTGTTTGGATTAGAGTTGAAAGCAATGCGTGCCTATGCTAAGCGAAATAAGCACGACAGTCTGGGTCTTGGGGCCTAAAATGTGGCTTGTTATTGGACTGGAGCCTGAGCTCAGCCTTTAAGGCGCGAAAAGTACCAAAAAGGACACAATAAAATATTAATTTGACTAAAACACAAAAGCGCAACAAAACAAAATACCGCAAATGTTGGCTAAGATTGGCCTAAATTATTTGTTATCAAACCGATTAAATAGGTTTTGCTTTGTGCCATCTCTAACCAGGATAATATTCCATCTGCCAGGTATGCTCACTGTATGTACGTGTATGTGTATGTGTATGTGTGAGTGCCCTTTTCACTAGTATTGGCCTGCTGTGCGTGTGCTCGATTGCATTCCTTGAATGCTCATTTGCTCGCCTTTCCATGCGCTTTTCCTGCCAGCCACGCCCACGCGCAACAAGAATGGGGGCGCAATGTGGTATGAAAGAGATAGAAGAGTTGCTGTTGGTGTTGGTGTTGGCAATGGTGTTGGTATTGGTGTTGGTGCTGGTATTGGTATTGCCTGGCGTGTTGATGCGATTTTATGTATTTCCATGATGCGCTTATTCGACTTGGGTATTATGCCCCAACCCGCAGCGCTTTCCATGCATACAAATTGCTAAATTATTTAAGCAGCAGCAGCAGCAGCAACAGCAACAGCATCGAGATGAGGAGCTCGCTTGGCAACACTGACCGCCCGCTGCTATTAATACAACTTGTCCCAAATCCTGTCCAGAAAGTCGCCAATGTCCAGCAGCAGCTTAAGGTCGCATCGCACAGCAGGAAGATGTGCACACACCTACATACAAACGCAAGCACACACACGCACACACACATACATGTATGTGAGCAGAAACGCGTGCGTGTGTGTGTGTGCGCGCGTTCCAGCCAATAATAAATAAGTGGCCAAAAACCGTAGCATACTTTTGTGCGCCGGGAAACTTTTTGCGTAAATTTTGCGTTTAACATGAGCTGCCACTGCAACAACAGAGACTGCTGCTGCCGCAGTTATTGTTGTTGCTGCCACAAGAGCATAACTCAAGCATATACACAGTGTGTGTACACAGACACACGCACACACACATGCAAGCACACAAATACACAGGTTGAATATCTGTCTGCTCATACATGCGCATACGCATTAAATTCAATTTAAAATTCATGGCATTAACTTTAACTTCTACTTAAGTCCACCACCGCATGCAACTTGTTAAAATGCCAATGGGAATATATCTATAGTATATGTATAATATGTGTGTGTATGTGTGTGTGTGTGGCTTGGCTCGCGTATGTTGCTGTGTAAAGTAAAATATCAGAGTTCTGAAATCTGGCCAGTTGCCATTGCAACGCTTTTAACTTAGTTTTGCTATCTGCGAATTTGTCAATGTGTGTGTGTGTGTGTGTGTTTGTGTGTGTGTGTGTGCATCTCATATGCCCGGCAACATTTTTGCAATTTTATAATTTGATTGCATACTTTTGGGACGCGCATTAACACATAACACGACTGAGTATATGAGAATGCAGCTCCATTTCATTTTCTCTCTTTCGCTCCCTCTTTCTCTCTCTCTCTCGTATTCCCCCCTCTCGCAGTGTGTTTCATATATTGTATGCTCATACATACATATAAACATCAGAGTTTAACGCTCAGCTAATTGCAGCCAGAGCACAACTTTTACGTCCAATTGGTCGGCAAAACAAAGCGAAAATAAGTAAAACTATAGAATGAAAAACATAGATAAAATCTAACTAACAAACCAACTAACCAACTAACCAACTAACCAACTAACTAACTAACCAACTTACTTACTAACCAACTAACTAAGTAGGTGGCTAGCAGTCGTGTTTATGCAAATTTTGTATGTGGCCTGAGTGAAAATTGCAATTGTATATACCATACAATATAGAGAAACTGTCTGGTTCGAAGCATTAAACGATCCACAGCAAACCAAAAAAAAACACAAACAAAACAAATAAAAACTAAAAAAAAATTATTAGTTATTGGAAAAATTGCTTTAAGAAATTCCAGACTTGTACCGGATTATTAAATTCCGATAAACTTTCAATTATGTCCTTTCGTTTAAAAAATGCCATCCAGAAGGATACACTTGAATCAAGGATGTGCCTCGAAAAGTGTTTGCTATAAATTATAATTATGTATGTATATAAAGAATAAATTTGTCTTGTATAATACCTAAGTATATACCATATACAATAAATTATGTATAATTAAATATGAATTTAAATTTTGAAATTTCGTTTCAACTTTTCATTAAAAAGAAACAAAATATAATACATAAATGAATAAATGCATTAGCCAATGAACTAATAAATGAATAAATGATTGAATAAATAAAGTTCAAGTTTGTGTTTCCTCCCCCATCTTCGATAGCTATCAATATCCTTTTTTCCTAGGACATCCCATTTCTACACTTTATCAATGAATCAATCGATAAATGACGCTTGCCACAATATGACAAAAACGACTTTTTAATTAGTTCAATCATGTTGCAATAATTGCTTTTCAATTCAACTCAATTCAATTCTATTCAATTCAATACAAAAATTTCAACTTTTCGCTTCAAAACATTTATTGTATTGTATGTATGTATGGTACTACATGCATGTATGTACTCACATGCATATATATAATATTATCTCAGGGAAACTTGATTTATCTAGACCCCAGAATTTGTTGGGGGAAAGTAATGTCGTTTTGAATAGCTAAAGCTTAAGTTTGTGACATGTGACAACAAAATTTGAGATAATGAAATTAATTTCAAATAATCATTATTCAAGAGTTCTTTTCATTTTCCCATTTTCCCATTTTCCATTTCCTATTTCCCTTGATGCCATCATAAACTGAAACAATCGCATTTTGCAAATTACCGCAGATAAAATAAACTTTCAACTGCTTAACTTTCACCTTTCACCTGTCTCTGGGCTCCGTTAAGTTCACCAAAACAAAAGCCAAAATAAAAACAAAAGCAAAAGCAACAACAAATGCAAAAAGGCTAAAGTCCTGGTTGCCATCTAACATAGATTATCTGTTAACTTTAGCGCACTTTTGTTGCCATTTCGAAGCTGAAGCTGAAGCTGAAGCTTTAACCTCGAGGTGAAATCTACGGTGGAAGCCATCACACGTGCTTGTCCTGGTTAAGGAACTTCAAAGGACTTGCTGCTGAAAAAAACACTTTGGTTTATTAGCAAGTCACAGGCAATGTGTACGATAGCTATGTTATACCTGTGTACCTGTGTACCTGTGTACCTGTGCCTGTGCCAGTGCCTGTTCCTGTGCCTGATCCTGTTCCTGCTCCAGTGCCAGTGCCAGTGCCAGTAGCTGGGCAATGCATTTACATTTATTGAATCAAAATCGACGCCTTTGTCTCGTTATAAGCCATCCGTTAACAGCTACCCGTTACCCGTTACCCGATAGCCGCTAACCTTTAACCGTTATTTGTTACCCGTTACCCGTTACCCGTTACTCGTTGTATTATGTGCAAAAAAAATCCGCGCAACTTTACTAGAGCAAAAAACAAAGAAAAGGCAAATGGAAAAATACAAATAAAAAAAAAAAAAACAAAAAGATTTCCCCATGGAGCGTGTTCAGCAACTGCCACGCTCGACCGTCCAAGTGCCACCCGCAAGTACACCATCCCCCTCTGACATCGCCCAGCCCCACACCCCGCGGCTGAACAATCCTGGTACATCCGTATCGAGCCGGCAAACACTCGACGCTAGAAGCGCAAACATTTCAAATCGCCGGGTCATGATTCAAGCACTCAGTCAGCTGTATTTTATTGAATTAAGGCTGGCGGAGTACAACAAATGCGACTCCAGGGAGCCGCTGGCATGAGTGTGTGGATGTGAATGCACACACACACACATACACTTATATTGTACAAAATATATATATATACTATATAGTCAATAACTTCATAAATCAAAGCGTTTGCTCAGTCATTTTTCGAATTTGTTTGCTGCATCGCAATGAAACGTAACCCGCCATACAAACGCCCAGCAGCCACAGTCGCACCCCGCACCCCTTCCGATCTTATGCTGCCGTTGCTTGTCCTGGGGCAAACAAACAAACAAACACAAAAAAAAAAAAAAGAAAAGAGTGGTGTATTAGGGGGTGGGGGGGAGGTATGGTTTTTCACTTTTTTCATTGCGGTGCACTTACGAGTAGATGCCATTGTTGTTGCTGTTCTTGTCCAATGTTAGTTGTTAGTTGCTGTCTGTGTGTGTGTGTGTGTGTATGTGTGTGTATGTGTGTATGTGTGTTACCGATGCCATTGTTGGAATGCTTGTGCTGGAAGCTCTGCCATTGGTTTTACCGCTTTGTTGCATCTACCCTGTACAACATCGTTTCTCACTGGGTATATATAAATAAATCAAATTAATTAAATTATTTAGAATAATAAAAAAAAAACATAATAAAATGTTGTATTTAATTACCGAGAGTATGTTACGATTATCATTTGAGCACATACAAAACATATTAAATTTATAGGGTATCTACATAGTCGATACTGCTGCTGTCAGTGTACGTACGATACTTGTATAACCAATCGAGGCGTTGCGGCTGTTCATTGATGCGACATGTCTCTCGTTGGCTTTGTGCATTAAGCTTTATTAATGGCGCCGGGTCAAAAGGGTTTTCTCTCTCTCTACCCCCAAAAAAAGTAGGCAACACTTTTGGCCAAGTGGCAGCACGCCGCGCCAGCTGCACTTACCATAAAAGCGACTGCTCGAGTGCAACACATGCATACACAAAGAATTTTAAGCAGCTTCCGCAAGCAACTGCTCCCCGTCCCCCCACCTAACCGTCACCTTAAAACGTAACAGACGTGCAAACAAGTTAGCCGCCAAATTAACCCACCCCCACCCCCCCTTCCGTCGTTTTCCCTGCGAATGGCAAGGATATCCCTTTGCCAACCTGTGCGGCGGCTGCCTAATTAGTGTGTTATTTATGGGAAAACTCAAGCAGCCGGCGCCTGCAAGTTTTAACATAAAAAAAAACAAAAACAAAAACAGAAACAGAAATCAGGTGAACATAATTGCGTTGAATAATCCGAACTAGACGATACCCTACAAAAAAACGCGAGTTTTCCAAAATATTAATCTCGAAACAAAAACACAAACCAATTCTCCGTCTCGCAAATTGACTGAAATAAACTGGAAAACTGGATACGAAAACTTTCCATATTATTTTATGGTACAAGCACATGCATAAAAACGACAGGACATACAGCACACACAGGACAGCGTGCTTGCTTTATGATACCCTCGCTTTTTTTTCCACCAATTTGCTATGAATTCAAGATATAGAAAAACATAAATAAAAAAAAAAAAAAACAAAAAAAAAACACGGAAAGAAAAAATTGTTGAACAAAAAAACAACGAACCAGAAAAAAATAAAAAAAACAAGCAACCGAAATTCATTGAAAACCTGTAAAACGGAATTTCCCCCCCACAACACCCCCCTCCCCTCCGCCACATGCATCGATCAACAAAGTTTTTTTTTAACTTGTTTTTCCTTTAATTTTTTTTTTATGCTGGTCCACAACAATTTTGTGCTTGTTGTTGTTGTTGTTGTTGTTGTAGTTGTTGTTGTTGTTGTTGTTGTTGTTGTTGTTAGCATGTAAAGCTTCAATTTATTTGTTGTTTGTATTTTTATTTACACGCCTGCTTTGACTTATTTGCCGAACAATAAAAGCCACCTTAGTCTAGACGTTGCTTTCACCACAGTTTTCATCGATTCTGTGGCAACAACAACAACAACAACAACAACAACAACAATAGCAACAGCAACGGCAAATATGAAAAGAAAAGCACGAACAAAAAGGAAAATAATGAAAATATAGGAATAAAAAAAAAAGAAAAACCAAGTACCCAAACAACAAAGCTCTTCCGGTTGTGGGCGAACTTATGCGCCAGTCAGCGATTTCTCAACCCACCCACCCCCCTCCCCCGCCCTTTCTCCACAAACCTCCACTCCCCTTTCCCCTTCTCACGCCAAACAACCGAAACAGACAAAAAGGCAGGAAAATTGGAAACAAGTCAAGAATCTCTGTGTTTTTTTTTCTTGTTATTTATTTTGTTGTTTTTGTTGTTTTTGCTTTTCTGTGTTCCTTTTTGAGCTTTGTTTTATTTCGTTTTTGCTGCATACAGAAACACCATTTGGTGGCGCCTCAGCAGATGTTGCAACAGATTTGGCAACATAAGTCCCATAAGCATAGGTCAGTATTCGTTTAACGTATTCTCATTGAAAAAGTTTGATTAACTTTCCTTATTACAATTTAATTGAGCTAATTTACATACAAATTTTATTCATATCATTTAATATGCATGAATATACTCATAATTGCCACTGTATGCATGGTATGTATGTGTGTGTATGTAGGTGTATAAGGACATGAATGGCATAATCTTTTTGAAATCTTTTCAAAATGAGAAATGCTAACAATGGCGAGTTCCTACAATCCCATCGAAATCAAAATTAAAAAACAAATCACTTTGATTTAAATATAATTTAGTTGACCCTAAAACCTCAATATATTGAAAGTACATATACATATACAACTACTAAGTATATAGACAAAAATCGGAATTATTTTGATAAGCTGTTGCACAACAAAAACAATTCTCAATAATGCCACCCATCGACAACATTCCAGATATGGGCAAAGATATTGTAAAATCGAGACAAAAAGTTATTATTCAATTTTAAAAAAAAAACTAAATTAAAATTTATTAAATTTTTAATGATTTTTTGTGAGTATTTGATTCCGATTAAGTTCCAACCCCAAAAAAAGAGAGTTAAAAAAACGCGCATAATCTGATTCAATAAATTCTAAATAAAAAACTGAACAAAAAAAAAAGACAAAAATTTGCAAATATATCACAATCGCTTTTTCATTTTGAAAAAATTTCTCCGACTAGATCGAAATTCAAACCGGTTTCAGTTTGAAAACCTTGATCGGCAGCGAAAAGTCGAGCAAACCGATTCGGATTGGAACGGAGTCTCAAATAATATCCTTGTGGTTGTAAATGAGATTTTATGTTCACCTTAAGCTCGTCCATCTTCAAAAAGTTTTCATTATTTACAGGCAGGGACACGGAGAATGCCTGACACGTGACACGTAACACGTGACACGAAAGGGATACGTGTAAGCGTGAATCGGTTAATCGGTTACGTGAAGCGAAGAACGAATGAGGGACTCGACACGGGCCGTATCAATGGACAGTGGCATGGATGTCCGTGCAACACACGTGTTGCCACGTTTCTGTTTCATTTTCTGTTTCTTTTTCTGTTTTTCTTTTTTTGCCTTTTGCCTTTTGTTTATGTTTTTTTTTTTTGTTTTGTGCAGGGTTATTGCAACGCTGCATTTGCCACCCTGTTGCAGCAGCTGTTGCCATATTCAGCTGCAGGCATTTAAAGGATTAAACTTTTTGGTAAAAACAATTACACAACGTGTTAAAGCCATACGATTGACGCGCCCGGACAGGACATACGATATGAGAGACATTTTGGCTTTAATTACATTGCATTTATGTGGTATTTTTGCATTTTACTAAAATTCGCATAGCTTCTCACTCTTCGTAATTTATTTATTTATTTATTTATTTATTTACTTTTTTTTATTTGTTTTTATTTGCATTCATTTGCTTTTTTATTTTGTTTATTATTGAATTACGCATACGCCGCGTTGCACATCACTTAATTGCTGCATAATAAATGTTAAGCTGCCATTGTGCTCCTGCAACTAGCATTTGCTGCATGCGGCACTCCACATCCCCTCTCTCTCTCTCTCTCTATGTGTATGTGTGTGTGTGTGTGTGCGTGTGTACGTGTACTTTACATTGCTGCGTTAATTAAGCTGCATTTGTATTATGCGACATATGCCGAATGCCCGATAAGCGATACAAACCATCCCAACCTCAAACCATCTTCAAGCCAGCTGCAGCTGATGTTGACCAATTGCACAGTGGGGCAAACTTACATATACACTCTTTCCTTCATATTTATTGAATGTTATTAAAAATTGTTTTTGCATTTGAACTTTCTAGCCAAATCTAAAACAAAAAACTATTTTAAATACAAATAAAAAATTGGTATCGTTTTTATAATACAATTTTAATTAAAAAGAATTGAATTTAATTTAATTTCTATTTTATAAAAATAGTTTTTTGTTATATATTAAACTATAAAACTTTCTTTGTTTCGCTTGAAGTTTTTGGACGGGCGCCCACTGTGCACGATAAGGGGGCTTACTAAGGACAATGATTGCCATCATTTGGCATAAGCAGGTAACGAATAGGCATCGTATGTACCATATATTGTATATATACATATATATATATATATATTAAATGTATATATGTACATGTATGTACACTTGCACAGCCTATTCATAAACATTCAAAGCAAATGGCATCGAGATGCGAATTGAGTTCTATAATATTCGTAGCCCTTGGCTAATCTCAATACCAATATGAGACAGACAATGAATCACAAATACAATGGGAAGATTTATTCAAAACTTGTGCTTAATTAAATGAATCTGTTGATTTTCGAGTGTAATTGCATATATTTCGAATATGCCACAACTAACATACACCCTTAATGTTAATGAAATGCCAATTTTAACATTTTAATTTCTAATTTCTGTTAAAATAATTTGGCTGTGAAATGTGAAACAAAACTTAAAGTACAAAATCAAAAAAAAAAAGGAATTGAAAATAGAAAATCAAAATAAAAAAACTTGATTGATATTTAGAGTATTATTTTTCTTTATGGATTTGAGTATTTATTTCGATTAGTTTACAATTTAAATGAAAGTCACCGTTAAGTAATAACTTTTGAAATTTTGAATTTCCAATGAACTGCTTGTGAGTTGAAGCGGTCATATACAATAGTTTCTTAGACTTATTCAATGCTCCATCTCTTTTGGAGTGCTTAAGTTGCTTTTAATCCGTCTCTTTGTATTCCAAACTGAAAGAACAGCTGTTTTCCTTCATTTTCTTTTTTTTGCTTTTTTTTTGTATTTTTTTGTATTTTTTATATATGTAAGTTGTGCGCTTTTTATCACTGTAAGCCTCAACAACAGCGACAAGCTGCTAAAGCTAAAGACGAAACCGAAAAGAATTCAACAACAATGGGCTGTCGCTTAACATGGCCCGATGTCGTCCATGAAATCTGTTTCAATCTGGGAAAATGTCCAAGCTCAACCTGAACCTTTGTTGGCCCATTTAATACTTCGATTCTTCAGCTGAGTTGCCATTATGCTTCGGCTATCGATATACTATACGAGTAATGCTGCCTTCCGCTAGCAATGACAATGACAATGACAATGACAATGACAATGACAATGACAGCAACAATGACAATGACAATGACAATGGCCAATGGCAATTGGCCAATGACAATAACAATGGCAATAATATTGCCAAGTTTGAGCTTGAGAAAGTGGACATAACCATAAGAACCGTTGCTTGGCTTCACATTTCATTCATTTATTTATCATAACTGGAATATAATCGCACAGTGTTGGACAACGTCTTCAAACAAATACGCCTAATGCATCTCACACATTACGTATACGTAATGGCAATGCAATCGTTGTCAATAGAATCGAAATTATATAATATAGCTCAATTGTTGTAGTTATACTTATACATATGCACTCTTTCGCTCTCCATCTACCATCCCTTCCTCCGTCTCCGTCTCTGACTCTGTCTTCGTCTCTGTCTCTTTCTTTTACTCCTTTTCACCATGTCTTGCTTTATTGTTGTCATTCTCTGGCTTTGTGCAATTTCATTCAGATTTACTTATTCTCTTTTCTCATTTTGTTCGTGTTTTGTTTTTATTTTTATTTTTTTTTTGTTGCTGTTGTTGTTTGGTTTTTGGTTTCTGGTTCCAAATTTGTAAACAACAATGAACATTCGAGTGTTTTTGTTGTAATTGTTGTTCATTCATACAATGCACAGCTTCCTCTTTCTATCTCTCTCTCTCTCTCTCTCTCTCTCTCTCTCTCTCTCTCAATCTGTCTGTCTTTTTATCTAACTATCTCCGTTGCTCGTTCTGAATTTTCCTTATTATGTGTCTGTCTTTCTCTCTCTCTCTCTCTCTTTCTTTCTCTCTCTCTCTGTCTCTTTCTGACTTTTTGTCCAATTCGCTTGCTGTGTTGCTGTAAACTTTGACTGGCGATAAGTGCAGAACAACACCAAAACAACAACAACAACAACAACAATAACAACGACAACGACATGAATAAAAACCAAAACAAAAACAATAAAACGCCTTAACTTTCAATTGAACAATACCAACAGCAACAACAACAACAACAACAATAACCAAAGAGACAGCTGACAACACAAACAACGCCAACAATACCATAAAAGCCACGTTGACTGTTTGGGCCCAGGATTGAATGCTCCGGGAACCGCTGGGTGCCTGCCACGGCCAAATCAATTCAACAACGGAAACTGCCGCAGTTGTACAGTCGAACGGTTGGCCAAGCTACAGAGCCATTGTAATTGCTGTTGTTGCAATTGTTGTTGTTGTTGTTGCTGTTGTTGCTGTTGTTGTATGGCTCGATATACCCATTGAACAGCCCCTTTAAGAGGGTATTCAACAGGACACGGAATTCGCACTTGAAATCAAGTTTGAAAAAGATTATTTAAAAATTTATCATTTAATAAAATAAAAATAAAATAAAAAATAAAATAAGGATTATAATAAAACAAATACATGTATATTCAAAATATATAGAGTATCTTCTAGTCGAGTAGAACGCGAGCAGAGCGCATTTAGATTCATTGTTGCTGCTATTTGTTGGTTGCTTAGCAACTTTTTGGCCCCACTCGGCTTCGAATGGATGATGTCCCATTAGATGGACCCCTTGATAAGACCGCAGGCCGCAGACCCAACCACAGCCACAGCCACGACCCGAGTGATAGCCACAGTCATGGCCACATTTATAGTGATAAGCGACGAATGGAGAGCGCAAAAGAAATTGGTTTTTTGGGTGCCATTTCAATACAATGCGCATGCACATAAAAGCAGATAAATGCAAACAGAATTAGAGAATCGGAGAATTTGAGAATTAGAGAATCGACGAGAGAAAGCAAGACAGCGAGATGGCGAGAAAGAGCGAAAGTAATTGATACTTTGCGCAAGAGAACACTTTCAATCAGCCCAACCCAACAAAATTACAATAACATCGCAGGGTAAGAGACGGTTCAACAAAACGAATCACAAAATTTATTTATAAATCTTTTTTTATTTATTTATTTATTTATTTATTCTCGTTTTTCTTTTGTAAATTCCGCATAAATTGAATTTATGGAAATACAATGAACAATTGAAATTCTGGCGAAAGCGTTTCATGGAATGCGCCAACTAATCGCCAGGCAACGTCTGCAAGGCGGGGCCACCAGTTGCCATCGATGGTCACAACTGATTAGAGTCTAATAAGTATGCGTGGGGCGTGACCAAGGGCCCTTTGTTAATGGGTCTCCAAAGGGTCACACGCACGTCCACACACACACATAGACATATACATACGCACATACCCAGGTGCCATTGGGGCTATAAAAAGTGCTGCACGAATTCAAATTGAGGTCCAATCCGAATCTTAATAACAATAAAAACGAGTTCAAAAGTTACGCACAACAACAACAACAACAACGACAACAACAAAAATAATAACAACAATAATAAGTGAAAGTAACTGTAACATATATCGGATAAGTCAGTCAGGTTATCCTTCATCCCTGGCTCATCCTGCGCCTCCAGCTCTATTCCCTCATTGACATTTATACAAACGCACACACATACCCAGACACACACACACACACACACGCACACTCCACCCACATACACACACACACACACACGCACATGATATTGCATTTCGTTGGGCCTTTTGTGTTTTGGGAGGGACACACTTTGATTTTGATGTATGTATTTATTTGCGCCTTGTACACACTAATAGAACTCCAACCATATACCCATTTATGTATGTACGTATGTGTGTGTATATTTGTATGTATATACTTATGTGTGTGTATTGCCAGATTTCAAGCATCCCATATTTAGATTTCTGTTGAACATTGTACCCTCCATGTCCTTACTGCTGCAGTTGAAGGATCTTTCAGATAAATTAAATTTAAACTGATAATAAAAAAATTTACGAGCCAATAAATGCGACCATAGAGCACGACGATGGGGCGTGCCAGAATGGTAGCTGGGGATCAAGAGGTTAACGATGGGGGGCACTAGTCTTGAGAGGTTACAAACAACAAAAAAAAAAAAAAAGGAAAAAAGAATAAATAAAAATAAAAATAAAATAAAATCAGAAGAAAAAAAACCAAACAAAGATACAGAGCAGCAGAAGAAAAAAAATAAAATAAAACCCCTTCAGCAGAGTCCAAATAAATAATAACAAAAGGGCCCGCACACAACAATGACAGCTCAAAATTGTTGTAAATAAGCAGCTGGAGAGTGGCGGGCTAAAGAATGGCAAGCTCTGACTTATATAGTTGACCTGACAAAGCCACCAGCAAAAAAAATCGTGAATCCTCGGTCCTGCATCCCGCATCCCGCATCCTGCGTCCTGTGTCCTGTGCTTAAGCTGAGCAAGTGCAGTGCATGGAGATAAACTGAACAAACGAAGCGACTGGCAAACTGGGAAGAATACACTAAAGACAAGGTCACAAAAAGACATACATACACACAGGCACATACACACACACACACATGTACATACAAATATACGCATCCATACAATAAACGAGACAATGAAGACAACGCGATGAGGAGCAACGTGAAGAGCCGCATCTGCGCTGCCAAGAGAGCATCATCTCTTGTTATGGGAACTGCTTTGGCTATAACCTCAGATACCAACTGCTTAGTTGATACTTATCTGGCTGTTGTTCCAGCTACTACTATATATATACATATGTGTGTGTGTGTGTGTGTGTGTGTATATCTCCATATTCCACTTAGGCAGACAGATATTACGTATACGAAATAAGTAAACGTAAACGTATACGTATTATTTGTTTAACGTGCCCGCAATAACAAAGCTAAGGGGATTACATACCATTTACTGGAATCTATCCCCCCCCCCCCCGTATGTAGATCATTCTAGCATCGTAATGTCGATGAAACTGACATTTATGGCCAAAAGGTGAAATCTTAAAAAAATATCATATACATTGTGAAAAAAACAATTGAAATTTCAAATTGTTTGAATGGATTTTGGTAAAAATGGATTTGCAATAAATAAATATATATATTGTATATGAACGTATAGTATATACAGTTAGTACATATACATATACTTAGATTTGCATAGTTTGGTTAGCTAATTACGTTTCCTATGTCTTCTTTAAGTTAAACTTTACTGATTATTCAATTAAATGTGAATATTCATTTTATGGTTTCCTCTGAGTCGAGCTGAGCTGGCTTTCTAATTAAATTCATATATTAGCTTCAACTTTAAATGCACAAACACATACACACAATCTCTCTCTCTCTCTCTCACTCTTTCTCACTCTCTCTGTCTCTGTCTCTTTCTGTCACACACACACACACACACGGGCAATCAGAAGGCGCGCCCAAAACTATGCTAAACGATTTCAGCAATGAAAAAGAACATAAAAAGCAGAAAAAACACAAAAACAAAACTAATAGCGACTATTTGATACCCTGGTAAAAATTTAAAAAAAAAACGCATATACGAAAGTCTTGAATTTTCATATTTACGGGACGTAATGATTTTGATTAAATAAGGAAATATTATTAACCCGCCAACAACTTTAAATTAATTTTTCAGAATTCGGTTTCATACAACATAGGTATACCCTTTCTCTGCGTATTTTTAATGGGTATGGGGTGTAAAAAATACGAATGTAATTGCAACAAATGAATATATGAGGCGCACACGGAGCTATCGGGCGTGTGGCATGAGGTACGGGGCACGGGGCACGGGCCGCAGACATCCACGAAGGAAAAACAGAAAAAAAAATAATCAAAAAAATGGGCGCGGCATACAGTGTCTGCTCTGAACATGAATGCAACGCATGTTGTGCGCCTTATGGCCATATTCCAACAAAATACGTATACAAAAAAAAAAAAAAAAAACAAGGAAAACAGAAAGAAAAAAAACAAATCAATGGCAGCTCGAATAAATGTTACCGTTTATTTTTTTTTAATAAATCAAAAGAAGAAAAAACGTATTAGAATCTATGTTGAAAGAACTTGAATTTCGCTATCGTGTGTCCATCTTTATGCCAGTTATATTCATTTCTACAAGTGTTGCATACCCCTTTCTTGCATGCCGTATTCAGTGGGTACAGGGTATGCACACACTTATATAAAGGAGCAACAGTCGAAAAAATGTTGATAAACCTTGAGCAATGCAAAGCCAAATGAACAGGAGTGGCACAAACAACAGCGTATCACACACATACATATATGGTATACATACATATGCAGAAGAAATGAAAATGAGCAACGAAAACTGGGGGGGAGGGGGGGCCCAACCCCCTCCCCTCTCACGCTGCCTTGCATGCCGCACTTAGCCGTGTTAAGGGCTGCTGCTGCTGCTGCTGCTTCATAAATTCAAATTTGATTTTCATGTTGATTATGATGCGAGGCGCAGATGATGATGGAAAGGAAGATGGCAATGGCAATGGCAATGGCAATGGCAATGGAATATGAGAAATGGAAAATGGAAAATGGAAAACGCCTGACGCCATCGTTTAGAAAGGACCAATCTTTGGCTTAAAAGGAAAACTGCCGTTGATTATTGCCGTATGTTGTGCCATCTCGTATTCATTCTCCCATACAATTCACATTTTCACACAGCTTTAGAGCGCGCCACTTGGCTTTTTGTTATTATTATACCCTGTACTCATTAAAAATGACTACAATGGGTATTTGAAAATTGTGCAAATTCACTCGCATATTATAGTGTATAAGTATATACCCATATATACATACCTACATACATATAATATACGTTCCCTTTATGCAAGCATTTGCATTTGAATATAACAGTTTATCATACTATAATACTATACATATACATATACATATACAGGATATCTATTAAGCCAGGCACACGCTCTATTAAAGCGCCATTAAGGCATTATTATTTTTGGAATTTCCCTTGGCCTTTAATACACACTCTTATTTTTAACGAGTTTTAATGAATGTTGCTAGGTGAATCGTGCAATGGCTTTGCCATTGAACTACTCATAAGCATAAGCATAAGCATATACTCGTACGTACGTACGTATAATACTTACATATACATATGAGTATTACGTAAGGATTCGAGTACTACTCGCTGGGCACTTGTGGCAGCACTCATAATGGGCATTATGGGCCATTTGGCAGGACGACGACATGACCATAGTAGCATCAAGTACTGCCAATGTCTGTCAATTGCACTTTAAGCAGCAGCATTCCGGATGGCTATGGATTCAATGTACTTAAGATGTTTACGCTGCGTATGCGCAATAACACAACAAGTATACGCAGCGCATGCCAATTTGCCCAGCCCCAAGATAAACGGTACGTAACGTACATACAAAACGAGCATAATTATAATAATTATAATTATCAAGTTTCACTTGAAGATGTGGAAAAACCTTTGGCATGCGCCGCGCATTTGCCTTAATTAACCTTTTGGCATATGCAATAAAAGAAAATAAATAAAATCAAAATCAAAATACAAAGAGAATATTTAATCACGTATTTAACTGCATGAGCAGCAGAAGAGAATTATCTTTTGGAATTTTCTCTTAATGCGAGCATGTAGATTTATTTTCTTTTGTTTTTTGTTCTAAATATTTTATTTTACATTTTACATTTTCTCCCGTTTAACTTTCTTGCAACTTTATTCTTTCTTTTTGAATCTCTTTATATGTTGCATACGTTAAACCATTCGGATAATATTTAAATATCGTGGATTTCTTTTTTAAATATAAATATATACTCTATTGTGTTTCAAGCAATTTCATGCGGTAAAATCAAACGTTTCCAATATTCAATCGTTTTCCCGTAGAATGCGATGTCATCGCAGTGAAGGCAAATGCTGTGGTGCACAAACACATGTATGTAAATACGTACATACATGCACAACGGGTGTTTGTGTTGATATGTATATGTATATGTATATATGTGTATGTTTGTATCTGTTGCCACGTCTTGCTGGCAAAAACAATTGTCGGAATGCATTCATAAAGTCAACTGATTTTATTACGGCAAATGCATACAAAACCCTCGACGCGCCGATATAACATACCATACGCAATCCGATCCGATATTCCCTGCTGCTATGGGACAATGTTACGTTATTCGATTTGGTTCAGTTGCTCGGAGCCCTGGCCAATATTCGTTAGCGCGGTTAATGTCCAAAGTGGCGACAGCATCCGATAACCCATAGCCCATACCATGCCCCCCCCCCCCCTGCATGTACATACACATAACATACATGTATGTGCGCATCTATATAGCCATTGCAATTGGTGGACCCATTCCCAAATCCCATTTCGATTGCCATTGCACTTGACCGAAAGACAGCAGCAAAATCCGATGAAGGCAATGCAATTTTATAGTCTCCGGCTAAATGGCTGGCGACATATGGACGCGAAACAATACGAGAAACTCGGCGACAGGCGTTTACAGCCTGAGAGACAGACAGACAGACAGACAAACAGCAGACAAACAGACAGAGAAACAAACAGGCAGACAAACAGTTAGAGCTGAGCAAGGGCACAATATGCAAATGTAGAAAATAATTAAACTCAAGTCGAATCGCATCTGCCCAGAACGCAGATCCATACAAATCTAAAATTATAATTTTTTTTTTTAAGAAAATAACAACAAAAAGTATATATAAAATCTATTTATTAATTAACAAAGTTGTTTCCAAACTCGTCTTTTTTTTAGTTCTTGAAAATATTCTTTCATTATATTCATAAATATTTGTACGAGTTTTCGAAACAAAAATTTACACTTTTCTCGAGATTTTCCAATAAGAACATTCAAAATTATTTTTAAACAAATGGTGACAATGTACAATAATATAAAATTTATATAAAATTGTGACAAATTCATCGACTGGTGAACTGCGTATTAGCCTTTTGGCGGTTTTTACACTTTTCAACATAAAAACGTTAAATTCTTAATTACAATTTGAAATTGTCAAATGTCAAATATCAATAACTGAACAATAAGGACAGTTACACAAAAAAAAAAGTAAATAAAGAACACCAACACCAACAACAATAACAACAACAACAATGACAACAATTGCGACAAAGAAAATTGTTGCCACGCGAAACGCGCACGAATTGTGTGGCAGGCAAATGTCACCCGCCGCATGTGGCAGCTGTTTCGTATCTGACAAACAGGTGGGTCCCCAAAAACGAACGAAAATAACAAAAGAAAAAAGGCCAAAATCTTTAACAGAGCTGAGAGCTTAGCTGTTTTATGGCCATAATTAAATTATTAAATATTTTAAATTTGCAAATATGACGAATTTTTCACCTGAAATCACACAACGGTATCTTTGTTGTTGTTTTTAAAGAATATTATTAAAGGCAAAGTAAATTTATATTCATATTTAGGAGCTGAACTCTTAATACGAACTTTTAGCCAAAAAGTTTTATGGCATAAACATGGATCTTAAAACTTGAACGAAAATCATGTTCAATCTTTGCAACTTAGGTAAAGTCTCGTACGATATTAGGTGCATATATTTTGTGGTTGTTTTTTATGCTAAAAGGAAGTACAGAGTATCTTTAGTCAGGCAACCTTTTTACACTAATTATACTTTGAAAGCACTTTTCAGTTTTAATTATTTGTTTTAGCTTCCTTTAGCCAATTTCTCCTTATTATATCTTCTTTTGTTGTTGTTAATTTTTATTTTATTTATTTTTTTTTTGTTTTTTTTAGCTATTTTTTGTGTGTGTGTGTGTGGGGAAACTTTGCAACATTGTGTTACCCATGGCAAGGCAACACGAAAAATTGATGTTGTCGGGGGCCATGGGTGAGGCGGCAGGTGGCATGTGGCATGTGGCAGGTGGCATGTGGCATGCGGCGTGTAGCACGAAATTGCGGCAATAACATTGCTGTTGACTTTTCGCTGGCATCTGGTGGACGCTTCGGTTGGGCTCTTATTGAAATTTGTGGAGCGTAGGCTGTCAATTGGGTGTCGTCATATACAGATACATACCATACAGGCAGCATTAAGTATGCAACAAATTATTGCACAACGTGGCAAAGGAAATGGCTTTATTATCAATCAATCAATCAATCAACTTTTAAGCCATTCGCTGTGTCTCTCCCCAAAAAACAATTTCCACAACATAACCTTAAAAACTACACAAATAAATTATCCAAATTTACTTTGAAATGCATAAAAAACTGAACAAATGCTTGAAATATTTTATTATACATTATTCTTAAAAATAATATTTATATTTAACCTGTTTGCACAATAATTTGTGTGCGACTCGTACAAATATAATATTTGGTCAAGTAATTCTTAGGTTTTATTTAAACTTAACCTCACAAATACTGAACATAACCTAAATAACTAAATTATGTGCAAATTTGTCGACTTTATCATGCGAAGCAAAGTGCACAAATGTTGCCATACCACATAATCTAACCTCAAAACAAAAAAAAAGACACATACACTCACACACACATACACACACACGCACACACAAAATCACATTTGATCTAATTTAAAAAAAAAAATAAATAAATAAAACTGACTTAAAAAAAAACGCAAGTGCAATTTAAGCTGAATATCTTTATGTGAAAATCGTCTAACAGCTGGCACATACGTTTCGATATCACCGTATATGTACGTATGTGTGTATGTGTGTGTGTGTGTGTGTGTGTGCAACATC
The DNA here is from genome assembly GCA_037075045.1 of Mulgravea parasiatica. NCBI lineage: Eukaryota > Metazoa > Arthropoda > Insecta > Diptera > Drosophilidae > Mulgravea > Mulgravea parasiatica. The sequence continues at coordinate 4,449 of JBAMCR010000237.1, read as the reverse complement.
TCTGTAGACATTTGAGCATTATATCACATAAGAGCGTTAAGGATACATTTTCTATCCTAACCTAATACAACAAATTGTGCGTTATTTCCACAGCAGCTGTTGCTCCTTGTGCACTTTGTCAGTTGTCCTTGTTGGGTGTCCTTACTTGTGTACGTGTATGTATGTATGTATGTATGTACGTATATGGTAGCTTATAACAGTGGCAACTGCGCCTACATACATATAACTAAATCTCAAAATAAGTATGTGTGTATATGATACATATGTATGTATGTATGTATGTAAGTACATATGTACATACACTCGTTCGAGCATGCATATTCATGCATCAAAATGCGAAGAAATCGTTGCCGCAAAAGGCTACAAAATTCAATTTACTATGCGCGCTTTATGGCCGTTTCCTGCCCAACTCAGCTCACAATTTTGGCCACAGCTCCTCCTGCCCACCCACCCCGCTCTGCCCAGGGCCATTACCTCTTGACAAGCCACAATCCCAGTCAGGCGCAACGGCTCAGACTTTATGGCTCTGAGCCATCGCACAGTGGTCAAAAACAGCAGACTTTATGGCAAAAAGTCATTAAAAATAAAAACAATTTCAAAAATAATAATAATATATTTTATTATATTATATTATATCGCACATTAAGTTGCCTTAACAACGTTTCGTTGTTCTTTTCATAGTTATGTATTTGTCTGAATGTATGAAAATAACATATTAATATAAAGAAATTTTGAAATAATATTTAATAATACTTGTATGTTGCCATTCCCAATTTAACAACTATTCGTTGTTTTCTTTTCACGAGTTTTTTTTTCAACATTAAATTAAATAAGAACATTATATTTGTTGTTGTTCATTTAACAACATTTCGTTGTTGGTTTATCAATGATTTCCTGTTGGTTTTCATATTTTTATGAATAATTTTATCAATTGATTTCGTAATCTTCGCTTAATCTTAACAACAATTCGTTGTACAACTACATTATGAAGCTCGCTCAAAACAACACTTTGTTGTTCTAAGTTCGAATTGATTTTAAGCAAATGAATAATGCCAAGATATTTCTAAGTTTTGCCCATAATGCGCAGATATAGCTGTATTTTGGTGGTGATTTTTACATCCACATATGCCACACACTCACACACACACACACACACGAACGCACACACACACACACATTGAAGCAGTGAGTGGCATAGAGCAGCGTCAAAAGCAGAAAAGAAGTCATTACAAGTGCTTGCTTATTAAGCTCCATGGCTCATTAGGCGCTGACAATAAACGCTGTCAAAACACCAGCGAAGCCAACAACAGCAACAATAATAACAACAACAATAACAACAACAATGGAGTATCACCTCCCCGCGGGGCAAACGCCTTGATTCCCCTAAATAAGAGGAGCAACAAGAGAGGTCCGCCTAATCCCGGCCGTATTATCTAATTGTCAGTCTTAACAGATGATTACTGTACTAATTTCTATCGCATAACCTGCGACATCACAGAATCTCTCTATGCTCTCTCTCATCCTTTTTCTCTCTCTCTCTCTCTCTGTCTGTCTCTTTTTATTGTTCTCCCTGCCCTGCAAACAGTTTCTCTCTTTTGCCCTGTCCACGTGTGTGTAACTAGAGCAAACAGACTAAACCGTCGCTTCAACCATTGGCAATCAGCGGAATTGTAAAACCGTAAACAACATGACCAGGACATACGGACAAAGTCCTTTCAAATGGACAGACAATCCGGAATTTAGGGCCTGGCAGCCAGAGGAGCAAACGAAGCCGCCTTAGCCACAATCGAATTCGCAAATGTTTGTCATGTGTATGCGTATGCGTATGTGTGCACGTGTGTGTGTGTGTTTGCGTATATACATATATGTGTGCGCTTGTGTGGGATGAAAATGTTAGTGAGAAATTGGGAAATCGGGAAATTGGGTAACTGGGTAACTGTGAACACCATTTAAGGGGAGGTTGAATGGCCTGTGGCCATATCAAATCTCCAATGCCATCGGACATTGAATGAAATATTTAGATCTATGTATGCATGTGTGTATGTGTGAGTGTGTATGTGGTCATATACATACATGATTGATTTACGATTGAAGCTGATAACACAAATCGTACTAATTCAATATTATGTAATATGCATTTGTATTTATTTAACATATGACAAATATATTTAATGACAAAACCAGAATCCAAAATCCGTATTTCCCACATCATTTTGTTTTTGTTTTTGTTTTTGTTTTTTATTATTGCATTTATTTTTGTATAGTTTTAGTTTTTATATTTTAATTTCCTAGCAACCTTATCTATCCCAACGATTTGCTCCAATTATAGATCTCATGTAATCCTTTGGCCTTTCGCGGCTTTTGATGGCAGCCATGAATTACCCTCATGCTACTTAACTTGGCTATCCATTAATCTACTAGCTACTAGCTGCCCTTTCGCCGCACCAGCACCCTACCCCCTCTCCCGCACGTTTGGCCATCATTATCCATGATTACCAACAAGCTCTGTCCACACACTATGACATCGTATTCTCCCTTTACTTCTATTTGATTTTCTCTGTTTTCTATGTTTTCCTGTTTTCTTGCTTTCTGTTTTCTGTTTTTTTTTTTTATTTCGTTTTTTTGTTTTCTTTTTGCTGGCAGTAAAAACCTTTGACCCCATTCGAAAGGCAGCAAACTGCTTGGCCATGCTGCGGCTGGTCATCGCCTCCCTTTGGGAATCACCAATTAAGCTCTGTTTAAAGCACAATTAAGCTCGAATATGCCCAACCACACGGTCCCCCCTCCCCCGCTGCCCACCACTCAGCAGCAGCATCCAGCTCAACATCATCAATGCAATTATTGACTACAAATCACGGCGGAGGTTCCAAATCCAAGAGGCGCCGCATTAGCAGCTTTAGGGCAAATCTGGGGGGGGCGATCAGGAGAGACGAGGCAACATAACATGGAACATGGATTCAACACGGGGCAGCGGTTGAATGAAGGTGGGTTACGTTGGCATCTGGTGGATTGCGTTTAGGAGCCGCCACAAATAACAACAGCATCAACAACAGCAATAACAACAACAACAACAACTACAACAGAAGCAACAACAAACTAGGCCAAAGCTAAGCAACAAAATTTGAGGCACATGCGGGTAGCAAATGAAAAATTGGCCACTGATTAAATTTAACACGTTGTGGGATTAACTAACTTGTATTTTATTTGCGGCCAAATTGTGTTGTTAACTTGGCCGTACACACACACACACACAGACACACACAAGCACACAAGCACACCAGCAATTACGTACTCCCAATTGACAGAGCTCGTTCCCTCGCTCGCAGCTGCCGCCGCTTTTTACTCCCCTAGAGAAATTCTCGAGAATTCAGACAAAATACTTCGCGATTCTCGACAGGCATCGCCATCCGCCCAGCACCTGATAGCTTCATGTTTTCCTTCTTTTGTCTTTTCTCTCTCTCTCTCGCTCTCTCTCGCTCTCTCTCTCTCTGTCTCTGCTACTCTCATATCGCATATACTCTTACAATGCGTATTTTAATTTTGTGATGAAATGTGTCACGCACAAATGAAAACATCTCCAGCTAAGGGCACAAATGTTGTAGTACGATCAAATTAGAATCGATTCATTAAAGGATATTTTAGGAATATCTTAGAGCCATGACAACTTGGCTCTTACCCAAAAAAAAAAAAAAAAATCAAATCTAAATCGAATAATGGAATTCTAGAATAATAGCATATACTCGTACTCGTAGAACCTTCTTTACGCTGAAGTGAAATTGTTTCTCTTTCTCTCTTCCATCTTTTTTTTTTTTTTGTTTGGCTTTTTATTTTCCATTTTCCTTTTTGGACTAGAATAACATTTATACCCCAGCCTCCGCCGCAGCTCCTGCTCCTGCTCCTTCTCCTTCTCCTTCTCCTTCTCACATGCTAGCTCGCTGTGCGGCTTGTTGCTGCCGCTGCTGCGCCATTAGCGACAACATGAAAAAATCACATCTTTTCATGTATGTATGTAATATATATGCGTATGTATGTATATACACAAGGAAACACACATATGTACATACATACATAAACAAATATACTTATATGTATATACACGACTTTGTCTTTCAAGTTGGCTCCCTAAGCTTGGATCGCCGCACTGGACTGAAGCTCCCTCGAAGAGAAGCGGCTTACGCGATATGAAAAGTATTGCAGCGGTGGTAGGATAGGGGGGAGAGGAGGGTGAAGGGAGATTCGTGAAGTCGGTAAGTAATGCTGCTGGCATGGTAAGGTGGCGAGGGGGAAGGGGGTGGAGTGTTCATCATCAACATTGGCCGTGTTGTAAAGCCAAAATCGAGTGTACATCACTTGAGGCGTCTTTCTGCACTCATTTCGCACGAACAGGCAAATAATACAATGAACACACGCACACGTACATACACACACACATATACACATATATATATA
>JBAMCR010000236.1:0-38651 GCA_037075045.1 Mulgravea parasiatica | reverse complement strand
GCTTTACACACACACACACACACATACACATACACACACACACTATTGTTCGAAAATAAATTTGTTGCTTTGTGCGAAACTTAATTTCTGTTTGATCTTCGGCGCGATTTTTGAAAGAAAAGATTTTCGACACAAAAGGAATGTTTATGCATAAAAAAAATAAATGTATAAATATATATGTATATATATATAAGTATATATATATAGAAACACATACACACACGTGCGCAGATAAAAGTACTACAACAATTACGATTCATGGATCACAATTAACAGTTCTTTCCAACGAGCTACGATTCACACTAATACTAATACACACACAGACACACACGCACACACACACACACACACATGCACACAAATCAACAATCGATCTCTTTGTGGGCTGCTTATCGCTATCTTTGTCTTGTCTTGGCCATCCCATTCCCTTCTATTGCCTTTGGCCGCAATTTATCACATGCCACTTGTAGTCGGATTTTGATCTAATAAAAACTGTCAAAACGTTTGCAAGACGCTGGGAAAATATTTACACGGTTTAAAAAGGGCAACACAGACACACACACACACACACATGCATACATACATACACAGTGGAAGAGCAAAAGAGAGAGAGAGAGAGAGAGAGAGAGAGTGATAGTGTGAGTGTGAGTGTGAGGGAGCAATGTTAGAGAGTAGACAGAGGAGACAGTTAGGTACGCAGAAAAACAGTTAGAGCCTGACAATGGCAACAGGATCAAGGATACGGCACAGCGGCAGGTCGTTTAAGCCATGGCCAGTATGACACATCACAAAATGTAGACATTAAAGGATCTCAATAGGTCGGCCAGGTCGGCAGGTTGCGTGTTGCATATGGGTGTCCGCCACAGGTTGGTCCTCATCGGCTGCCTATTGAAAAAGATGAAAGTGAATTTCACTGTGAGGCGAAGAGGCAAAGGAATGCAATTGAAATGAAATGAGCGACCGCTGGGAAATGAAAATGAAGTGAACCAAGCCGCTCGCTCGCCTTGTCACACTCATCACTCCGGCTCCGGCTCCGGCTCTGGCTCTGGCTCTGGCTCTAGTTTTGGATTTGGTTTTGATTTTGGTTCTGGTTTTAGCTCTGGCTATGCATCTGGTTCTGTCTTTGATTCTGATTCTGATTCTGATGCTGACTCTAAGTTTGGCTTTCGTTCTCATTCTCGTTCTCGTTCTGGTGCTGGGCGGCCCGTGTACGTTTAGCTATTTTTATGGAGTTCCATGGAATTATCGCTCACTTCGTTTCGCTCTCTCAATCTCCGAGACGTTTCTATTAACGCATTTTTGGTTGTGGAGGGTTGGGGGAGGGGCAGCGTTTCTTCTGTCTTCTGTCCCATAGGCTTGTATGTACATATTTATAATTCTTTTATTTTATTTTTTTTTATTTACTTTCTTCTTTTTTTTGTTCTTTTGTATCCCATTTCTTTATTATTATTTTGTAGTTGTATTTTATTTTATTTTATTTTTTGTTTCTGATGCCTGTCTACTTTGCCGACAATATTGCCGCTGGGAAAACTGTATCGCTGTCAACGCCGACACCAAAATGCGTCCCGACTGGTTACCCCCCTCCCCAACCCCCTCTCTCTCCATGCCACGTTGTGGATTAAAGGATGTGCACTTCAGTGCCGTGAATTGGTTGGGTAGGGAGTAGCATTTCCTGGACTTCCTCGAAGTCAAGGACTCGTTCTTGACCTGCTCTGAAGCTTAAGACTAGGCGATCAATACATGAACATACATACACATACATACACACACACATACAAACATATGTCTATATACATGTATGTATCTGTACAAACTGAATTATGACGATATTTGAGAATTAAAATAAATATTTCATAATTTTATCTCTCCTTCACAAGCTACATGATTCAGGATGTGTGATGATGTGTGTGGCATGTGACTTTGTATGTGTATGTGTACGTGCTTAAATATATATATAAATGTGTCTATTGAAATCAATCGATATTGCAAAAGCGAAAAGTGTTGGCCATAATTTTTTTTTGGTTTTCTGCGCTGAAACCGAGTTTGACACTAAAACTGAAACAGAGACAAAGATGCGCTTTGACCTTGTTGTCGGCTCATTGCCAATATTCAAAAGAGATTAGCCAAAAGGTTTTTAAAATCCTTTTCAAATAAACAAAAAAAATTGCTAAATGTGTGATTTATGATCGTTATATGATTACGAGCCATCATCTACTTATAGAGGGCTGTCTGAGCCAAGCCATTTTAACATATTTTAATATTTATGCATAAATATTTGCCAAACCAAACCACAAAAACAAAAACAAAAAAGAAACCAAAAATCAAAAATCAAAAAGCCAAAGGAGAAGAAGAAGAAAAACATAAATTGGGAACAGGCAGGTAATATGGTAATAATATTTGAAATCGACATTGAGCGAGCCAAGAGGGTAGATTAAATCCTTAAATCCGACTACTATAAATATGCAAAAGTAAATGTATATACATGTATGTGCAAATGTATGTTACAGACATACAATACCATACATACATTTTATGTATCTAATCCACTGACTCACACTCATTCCCAATCGAACTGTGTTATTCACAATTATTTATTACGACATTGCAATTTTTATGGAATCTTTAACAAATTTGATTAATGGTGATGGAATCATGTGAGCCAGACGGATCTCACAGGAGATAAAGAGTTTGTTGCCAACCAATCGAATTTAGTAACAAGAATTCAGCTTTAACCTTTGATTGGGCCAAAATATAATACTTGGCATCATTAATCAAGCAGGGCTTACTTACATTAGGGCATTAGACCAGAAACCGTCTAATGAGTGGCCAATAATAATAGTACGAAATCTGATATATATATTTCATCCTTTCCGACAGGCCTCACATCCAGCATAAACGTAAATAGAATACTTGTAGCATAATGACAAAAATAAAAAAAAAATTATTTTAATAATATTGGATAACAAAAAAAAAATTATTAATTAGCTAAGAATTTACAAACAAAACAAAAAACTTTCCTTTCAGGCTAAACAAATTTGAATAAAATGTGAATTAAATATGATTCATATTGAATGCAACTTTTCGTTTAATAATAAATTTTCAGATTTAATTTTAATTTTAATTTTGATTTTAATTTTAAAATTAATTGTAATTGTAATTTAAATTTAATTGGCTTGGGCGACATTTGTTCATCGAAGGGTGAACGTGATATATCTACAAAGTTTGAAAAATATCGGACTCAGGAGTCAAAGCGTACAGCCAACTCTTGTTATTGTTATGAATAAGTTAATAATACGGCGGAAGGTGGCCTTTGTCGTGCCTCGACCACCTTGACCAATTCGCTGCGTCTCGCCTCGCCTTGCCACACCACGCCTTCCCTTCCCTCGCCCTGCCTTGTGTTGCCTTATTAAATGATTGAAGCCTTTTGTGGCAAGCCGAGCATTTTTTTTTCTCTCTTTTCCTTTCTTTTCATTTTTTTTTTTTGTTTTTGGTGTTTTTGTTGGTCAGCCATAAAAAAGGTGGAAACTTTTCGCAACGTCGAAGGCGACCACCATCAATAACTGGCCACAACGAGCTGTTTACCCGGATGGACAGGCAGACAGACATGCAAGCAGACGGACAGGCGGACGGTCGAAAGGACGGGCGGACGGACGGACGGACGGAGAAACGAACGGCAGACCCAAGAGCAATATTTATGATTTGTTAAGCAAGCGGCAGTCAAACGTGCGAAAGGATAATCACAAGCGCCTGCTGAAACGCCCCCTCTCCTCGGTAACTGGCTCCGTTTCATTCTGCATGCCGTCTCCAAGCGTCTTCCTGTCCCGCTGTCTTCATTTTCAGCTACAATGCTTCAGGTCTCCATTGGATTTGGCCAGCGTTGCGTTGCGTTGCGATGCGTCGCGTCGCGTCGCGTCGTGTGTGAGACATTTCCAAATTGAGTCAATGACTTTTATTTTTATGGCTCTCTGGCGGGGCCTCATCCATGGAGCCATCAGCATCCTCCATATGAATACAGAATACAAAACATGTGTATATGTTTTAAGTGAATCTCCACGTAGCTGCAGATGTGTTGAATCCAGGCCAGCTTCAGTCAGACTCAAAGACAGAGGCACAGTCAGAGCAAGAGCCAAAACCAGAGCCCAACTCAGAGCCAGAATCAGAATCCAAGTCCAAGTCCAAGTCAGAGTCAGAGTCCGAGTCAGAGCCAAAATCAGAGTGGCAAATTGATGGGAACTGCAGTGGGGGTATTACGAGTAGATTCCACTGTGCATCTGGGACTCGGACTGGCGCTGCGTTTTATGGCAATGCGAATTGAGCTATTAGCCAAGTGCACAGCTGAGTTAATCCGCGCCAACAGATGAGGCACGATTAAGCCAGATATTGTAGTACGTACAATATATTGTACATAATGCTCAGACTCATACTCGCGCTCCCATCTTCTTGCCCATACTCGTAATCATCATTATCATCATCGTTAATGATCATGGCATTAAGCCAAGTGCCAAAGAGATTGTCTCTTTGATCTAACATTTGATTAGCCACAAGGCTAAAGTAAATTGTTATATCGCAATATGTGTGCATGCATATGTATGTGTATTGAATACACACACATAAACGTATATGTATTTATTTGCAATGTGTGGTAGTATTAAATGATTTCACAGATTCACAATATTTGCGAACAACATTCTTGTTTTCCATTTGCCCGAAATTATCGCTGCACATGCACACACACACACAGACATATGCATGTATATATATATACTATATATATATACAAGTATGTACTCCATTATTATAAGCAGATATTTAAGTTGTGGACCACCAATGGGAATCCGTTTGCGGTTAACTTGTAACTTGTTTATGGAAAAGAACGCCTTCAATTCCCGCCCAAACACAAAATGTGGCAATCGACTAAATCGATTAAACACTTGAAGAATTTTACAAATCATTCTATATGTTATAGGTGTGTCTTCTTCTTCTTATTGTTGTTGCTTGTGGCAGCTGTAACATAGCGGCAACAGCTGCCATAGTCGGGGCTCAGGTTCAGATGCGAATACTGACAAGGTCTCCTTCGGTCCGGATCAGCATTAATTGAGCCTGGACAAGAGCAGGATTAGCGTCTGAAGACACAATACTAGAAATACAAAATGAATAAATGTGGTAGGTGTACGTAGAAAGAGATAGTAGACACATACGGAGGCGACTGAGATGGAGGATAATCTTCTTTTTTTTTAAGCGCCGCTTAGTTTATCAATGGACAAAGGTTGATTTTTGGCACATTATCAAAGTTGTTGCTATTTGTTGTTTGTTTGTTTCATTTTGTTGCTGTTGTTGTTGCTGTTGCTATTGTTGTTGTTGTTGTTGTTGTTGTTGTTGTTTATTGGTTGCTGACTTGATTGCACAGCTCGAACATTGGCGATTAAAGAATGCCGCTCACCGATCGCTGATCTCTGATCGTTGATCGTTGATCGGGCGCTTGGGCATCTTGGGTATCTTGGGCATCTTGGGCATATTGGGGGAATGGGCAGTAAAAACGTTAACAAGCTGCGTAGCGCCGTCGGCGGCGTTAATGTCGAAATTGGCGCTGGTGAACGTGTTTCTTAATGAAACAAAGCTTGAATTTTAAATGAGGATCATAAAGAACAATGAAAATGCAAGGGAGAACAACAACAACAACGAGCGAAAATAAGAACAACAAAAATACAAAAATAAAGAAGAATAAAACAACAACAACAACAACAACAGCAACGAGAAATAAAAATAAAAGCGCAGAAATGTTAAATAAACACCAACAAAAACAAAAACAAAATAAAAAGCAACAACAACTTCCCAACTTTGTCCCTCCACTGCTAACCATCTACATATGTACATACATACCAAAGCCCCCTCTCTATAGACGGCCCAAGAAGCATCGGGTGAGCCCCCTCGACCGCACCACTCCTCCAGTCCTCAGTCTTCAGTCTTCCGTCCACAGTCCTTAGTCCGCACTCCTCGATCCCCACAGCTCCCGCACACAGTCTGTCAAATGATCGCGATCGCTGAAGAAAAACGCAAACCGCAACAATGCCGGTGTGGCAATAACAAGGAAGCTGAGGAGAGAAGGAAAATCAAAATCAAACTGAGCGAACTTCGAATACCCTACCAGAGAGAATTATTACAAGTAACAAAAATTAATTAGAGATCAAGGTTAAAATTATTTCAAACTTGTATTTTCATTCTTTTACTTACTTTTGAAAATAATTTGGCAACAATTTTCCATTTTATTTTTAATTTATAATTATTATTCTTAACAACTGTGTAAAATTTAAAAATAAAATTGAAATATTTCCAACACAATTTCAAAATAATACCGCAATGTTATGGCACTGTGTTTGCTCGATTGACTATTTCTGATCACGTCGATGTACAATATAATAAATGAATATAAACAATTTAACAAATAAGTATAAACAATACGAGCATTACCAAATAACAGTCAAATGTCTGAATCATAACATATCTCATAAATCATAAATCATAAATCATAAATTATAAATCATAAATCATGTGTAATTGCTTATTATAAATTAGTTCAAATGGATATATAATATATTTATATGACGAGATAATAAAATTTAATCAATTTAAGATTTACCATAATATTGAGTCATTTGGCATAAGTTCAGCCAAATGATTTGTTGTTCAATCTAATTAAATATAAATAGTTACAGTACATACAATATATAATACATGGAAATGCACTGTATTCTAATAGCTTCCGATTAAAAACCACTTAGACTGAACAACAATAAATACATTATATATATATATATATATATATACATACACGCATATACTCGTATATACACTCTTCACTTATATAAGTAAAATAAATGTTTAAATAACAATTCAATTTGTAAAATTATTAAATTTAGTATTCAATTGGTTTATTCTATTCGCACTAGAAAGGGCAGTAAATTAAATAAATAAAATTAATAAAATAATTATATCGTTTAATGAAACGGTATTCAAACATCGATTATGATCGAGTAAATAGAAATAACATAGAAATAACATAGAATTAACATAGAATTAACATAGAATCAGAATGTTGTGATGGAATCAATGTACTCGGTTGGAAAGTGTATGAAATGATAATCATATGGGCTGGGATGTAAAAGTTGCCGTCGCGGCTTAAAGGATCCACAAATGATTTTGCGGTCAAAGATGAAATAAAAGACAAACTGAGAGAAGTCGAGAGACAGAGAGATAGAGAGAGAGAGAGAGACAGATGAGGCGGGGTGTGCTGGAAACGTTTCGGTTTCTGGTGCTGGCCATAATTGGTGCTCATCTTAATGGCATTAAAATTGCATTATCGCTGTATTTATTGAAACGGTTTGTTTTAACAAGATTAACTCGATGATACCGCCAAGCGAAATCCAGCAATCAAGACAGGCCCCAAAATGATTAACAGCAAGAGTCGATGAACAACAAAAAGCCAAAAGAAACAAAACCGAAACAAAACGAAATAAAACAAAACATACAAAGAACGAAATATAAATTCAAAAACAAAACAAACCCAAAAAAAAGCAACCAACAAAAACAAAAAAGGGCAAAGCAAAAAAAAAAACAATACAAAACAAAACAAAACGCGTTAAATACGATGCCGATTTGTGTTGTTGTTGTTGTTGTCGCTTGATTGGCACGCTATTTATTGTTGTGGTCGTAAAAATGTTTATAACATAATTTCATATCATTTAATTTAGATGATTAGATTCAATATGCCGGTCATTTACGTATTATGCACAGCAGCATTAAAAAGGTAGCTATAAGATACATTTGTATCTTTTAGCCATGACGCCCGATATCTGTAGATCCATTTATCAAAGCCGCGAGTGTTACTGTTACCATTGCCGTTGCCGCTGCCGTTGCCATTAAAAGCGGTAGCAATTGTTGCTGTTGTTATTTGTTGTTGTTGTTGTTGTTATTTTTGGGTTATTGTTGCCATTGTTGTATTTAAAAATTGAATTTAATTAACCCATTGAATGGCACTCAGTTCATAGAGCTTTCGAGCTTACCTTTTAATATGAATAATAGGACATATTGTACGATCAATGACAATAACATATGACCCTAGCTTATAACTGATAAGAGATGATAACAAATACCCCCAACAATAGCAACAGCAACAGCAACAACAACAGCAACAGCAACAGCAACAACAACAGCAACAACAACAACAACAACAACTGCACGTGTTAAGCTGCATGACTCATTCCCTTCGAGCTGTTGTTGTACTCGTATTCTTGAACGGACAACTTATGTAATTCACAATTATCGAAATTGTTTAACAACTATTGTCCATTGTAAGTATTAAAATTATTTATTTACAAATAACACATGGAAAGATAAGTGTAAAACAAAAGATACAAATTGCGATTTGCATTAATCACTTTAACAATCCACAACTAGAATTAAATAATAAATTAATAATTGTCCATATATTTGTAATGTTAATAATTTGAATTGAAGATTAAACATTTATCGTCAAGTAAATACAAATTTTTAGTAAAAATCGTTCCATATTATTTTCGATATCAATTCAAGTTTTTTTTAGCGAACTTTTCAAATTGATTTTTGATTTCTGTGAATTATTCAACGGCACTTTTTTTTATTAAATTCTAATCTATTAAATTAAAGCAACGACACAAATAACAAATCTCATAACAAAAAAGCAAATCTAACTAAAATCTAATCATTACTGGGAATTGTTAAGTCATACCTGTTTTGAAAATAATTTAATTAATTAGTTGTTATTTATGTTATTAATTTGTTTGTCATTGTAAGTAAACAATTAAATCGAGTTACAATGTGCGCTAGAGCAACTATAAGCTTTAGTCAAATCTAATTCAATATTTGTTTTATAATAATTTAATCTAATAATATTTACAAATACTAATTATGTTTATTATAAATTTATTATTTAATAATATTTATTATTTTATTATTAAGCAAAGTTACCTTACCTTAAGAAGAACTTCCTGTCCGCCACAAATACAATACATAAATGTTGCTGGTGTTGCTGCTGCTGGTGTTGCTGTTGCTGCTGCTGCTGCTGCTGATGATGCGTTTGTGCATTCTAAGAAATTGAATACCTAAGCCAACACTTCCTTTTCATAGGCGCTTGCGTTTTGGATTCTACGATCCAGCACAAAAGAAAAGGAAACGAAAGAGAAAAAAAATTCATTGATGATCCAATCGCAGATACCCTTTGCCCAAAAAAAGTGCCGCGCGCATTTCTAAGAAACGCACATAATTATTATTTATGCATACAAATTAAACGGTGCGAAATATTTGCGAAAATCCGCTCAAAGTGCTTATTAATAGCGTTTCTGGAGTTGTTCTTGTATTTCGCTGACGTTGCTTTGATATTTCACCATGCCACGCAACAAAACTGCAAATGCATATACTACCAAAGGCACATACATACATACATACATATATGTATGTATGTATGTATGTCTGCATATACTTTTAGTACTGTCAGGGAGCTGGAGATGATTATCCAAGTTTATATAGTTAATTGCCAAAGACCAGCAATCGCTTTAATTTCCCCTCAATTGATTGTCAACGGCCTTGATAAGCATTTGTATTCCGATCCGATTAATGGATTTCGATAACAACAATAAACATTCGTATGGTATGAGTGCCATGTACACATACATGCCATACATACGTACATATGTTATATACAATATACAATATACATACTCCTTAAAACTAGTATTTAATTACTTTTATGATTATCAAATTCAATAATACTTCAAATTAAAACTGAAATCCTTTTATTAAAAATGTTTTCGAATATCTTAAAAAAATGGTGAAAAAATACAAAAATAATGATTATTTATTTAACAATAATAAATATGTATAATAAAAATTAATATACTGTCGAATTTTATTTCCGAAATCCATACAAATAGAAAAGAAAATCCTCTAGAACTTGTCAAGTTTTCCTGCAGCAGATGGGGTGATTGAAAGAACTTAAGCAACAGTTGGAAATTCGTATTTGAAAGCAATAAATTTGTATTAAAATTAATTAATACCGCATGCTAAAATTAGTATTTGAAGTGTCACTAAAATATGATTTGGGCATATGCGGAAAATTTGGAATTTATCAGGATGATAAATCCCTATAAATAATAACACAAATGACGCACAAATAACAATTAGTTGGCTGATAAATTGCATTTTAATTTGCGATTGACTCTTGATGACGGACGATTGACTCCTGATGTTTGTCGATTTGGCCATTTGGCAGTGCAATTGCCTTTAATGCAATTATATATGATTATACATTAATACTAGGTCGTAAATTTTATATGAATCGAGTTAATTAAAGACCAGACGAGCCCTCCATCATCATCATCATCATCATCATCATCAGCGTCATCATCGTCATCAGGTGGCGTATTTACAATGATGACTGATAACAGGTATCTGCGTTTGTTATCAACGAGTGCGAACGTATGCATGTATGTATGTATGTATGTATGCCCATTCATACATTCATGCATAAGTCACTTCTATTGTGGGCACGAGTACCAGGGATACTCGTAGAATTTGCCGGGAAACACGTTACCGTTACACCACTCGTAAGCCTCTATATTTGTAATTGTAAATAGCGATGACTCAGTGGATCAGTGGATCGTTGGTGCGGTGGCTCGGTGGCTCGGTGGTTGCCCCCGCGTAGCGACACGGTTCGATTGGCAATCTGATTTCATTTGTTGACTTAACTGATATGCCATATGCATGTATCGTATCATATCAGCTACATATGTATATACATACATATACATAATATACATATATGTATGTACAATATATATACATTTGTACAGTAGGATTTTTTTGTTATGTTTGCGAATTTCCAATAAACAAATGCGAGTCGCGTGCCTTGACGTCATTCCCAATTAGCCAAAGGTCGCAATTCCGTTAAAGGAATCACATTAATATACAATACATACACTTAAAGAGTTGCATATGTATGCTCGTATGTTAAGTAGGTCATTTCTCTAGACAGATTAATCATTTTTTAATATGAGCAGATATTGTAAATAAGTTTGTAAACAACACTTTCAAACGGATCTAATAGAATTCTTGATGAATTACGCTGGGTTTTCAACATTGCAAATCTTTCAAATGTTGTGCAATACGTCTGGGTTTAACCGGGTTTACTTGAATTGATTTAGCTGAAAAAAAAAAAACATTACTTAATAATTCCAATTTTGTTACACTAGGTTAGGGCTACCCATAGGTTAACCGAGATAACCTTGAGACACTGACTACGAGTATATAATATAATATTTAATTTATTGTAAATAGTTTGACATCTGTTGAGAGTTATTTCTTCAAGTTATTCTCAACTTGTCAAAACGTGTTTCATCATGATTACAATAATCTTGTGAAATAACTGTTGTGGAAAAGAAGAGTTTAAAAAAACAAATATTTAAAAAATGTTAATAATACATTATCCCTTATCTAAATCATTTTGCACTTGAAGATTCGATGAAAAGTGCTCAAAATACTCGTATTTAATCTCCGGCAAATGCAATGAAAATTACACGAGATTACGATAAATATTTATGTATGTATATACATTGTATATACTCGTATTACCTGATTTTCATTTATTTTTTATATTATTCGATCTAACCTTTAGCTAATAAAAGTATATACAATATATATTTCGGGTTTGCTTTTCTATTTTTCTTTCGGAATATTATTTATTCAATAATAATTGCCATTGCTTTAAATTGAAAATTTAAGAACAAAAATTATTTTTTAAAATTTTCTACTTGCTTAAAAATAATTTAAATGATTGCAAATGAATTTTTGTTTTCGTTTTGAAAAAAAAACTATCGAGATTAGAAATCGTTATTTAGTTTTTGTTTGAGTTGTAAAATAAATGATGAATGAAAACCAAAATACCGAGTTGCTCATTCTTTAATAAAACAAAAACATATTTGTTAGCTTTTGTTAGCAATTGCGTAAAAAGCGTAAACAAAAAACCAAGAAACAAAGTCAAAATAATACAATAAAAACAAAACAAAACAAAACAAAATAATCATTTAATTCTGATGGAAAGAGCATATAGTACTACAAATTGATAATATTGGGCATGATATAATGGATATTTGAGTAAATGAGCAAATTGTGAAATCATTATGATTATTATCATTATTATTTGTATCATCATTATTATTATTGCCATTGCCATTGCTATTGTTATTGTTATTGTTATTATTATTAATATTATTGTTGCTTTCATTAATATATGATACCTAATAAACAAAATTTGTTGATCAGTTTATTCCACTTCCTCTAACGATCAGTCGCATTTCTTTTTTTTTATCTTTTTTCCTCTCTTTTCTTTTGACTTTTATTACATTCCATTTCAAATTCTATTTCCGCCCAAGGTGTCAAATCGTTTAACTTTTTTGCGTGTTTCTTTCATTTGGTTTTTTTATTTGCCCTTTTAGCTTTTATTTTAACTTTATTGTTTTTGTTTTTGTTTTTTTTTTTAACTTTGTTAATTTATAGGTTGAATCAGTGAGTCAAATTTTTTTATGATGAGTCTTGGATTTTAATGCGATCGTCTCGACGACGAGCTAATCAATTGAGATTTCATTTTTCTGGTTATAGCATTATGAGGGCAACTTTGTTGCCAGCCAACTGGTTGTTGCTTTCTTCTTCTTATTTGCTTGTTTATTTGTTGTTATTATTGTTGTTTTTATTGTTGTTATTGTTGTTGTTGCTGCTGCTGTGTTCATTCAGGCATTGTAGACGCCTTCATCTTTTGCTCTTCTACTTGCCGCCTGCGCCCTCAACTGTCGCGCGTTGCCAATTTGGGTCATTTTGTAGGTCAGGTTGGCAATATCAGTGACGTCATTAAATCGACAACCACAACCACATCCACATCCACATCTATATCGATATGCACATACACATGCATATGCACATCTTGGACTTGGCTTTCAATGTGTCTCTCACCTCTTGCGGCGTCACCCTCATCGGCTATGACGCATGGCTACAGATACGCTCTGTCGACGTCGACTGCGACTGCGACGCAGCCGTAGCTGTTGCTGTTGCTGTTGCTGTTAATGTCGCTGTTGGCGGTGTTAATTTTGCGTAGGTCGTTTAAGCTCTAATTGGGTTATTAGGAAATGATTTGATTTATTTTTGGCTTCTGCTTTTGTTTTAATTAGGCAAAAATTGCACGGGTCTCTGGCAGGTGATTAACGCGGTTCGCTGCCCGTTTATTGATCTAACTTGCCACCCACACAGAATTATCTACTAATACACATAACACAAAGGCATGTATCTATACACGAGTACACATACATACGTGCATATGTAGCATATAGTCGTGTCCTGTGGAGAAGCCAATGCCTTATCAAATGATTCATGGATGCGCTGATAAGACGCCGATTGATTGATTGATTAATATTTGAAAATTCTTTAAACTGCTCTCATTCCTAAAACTGTGCACACACACACACATATAAATATGTATGCATTTGGTATGTGTATCTTTTCATATACAGATTACTTTAAATAAAAATTTTGGTTAAATTTATTTATTGAAGCAAAAAAACAAACAAGTATGTATAAGAATTTTTGTGACATTTTTCTCTCTCTCTCTCTCTCTCTCTCTCTCTCTCTCTCTCTCTCTCTCTCTGTCTACCTATCTATCTATCTAACTATCTATCTCTCTTTCTCTCCGCCTGTCTATATCACTTTCACTTAGATGCCTCGAAATGTTAAATGCTTTGTACGCCATGTACAAAAATATATTGTATGCATGTGTATGTGAGTATGGTATATGTATGTACATACATACTGTATTTGTATTATTAACCAAATTTAAACAAACCGATGTTAGCCTCCATTGTGTCAACGGCATGTGTCATCGCCAGTCTTCGTCTTCATGTGGGGGCTCAATTATGCGTGGACACAGACTGCATTGAGCGGTCTCAGTGTCCAGTGTCCAGTGTCCAGTGTCCCAGTGTCCACATACACATTCACATCAACATCTATGCACATGTATGTATTAGCATCTGCATTTCCATCTCTGTCTAGGGAAGCCTAGCTTTTTTTTTTTTTTGCATATGCAGAGGCACATGTAGCCCGGACCGCTTGCAGTTCAAAAACCTCAAGACTTCAAAATAAATGCAACTAATATTCACTTGTATTCATATAGTATTGTAAATACTGCAACGAGTGCACTCAGTTTTCGTTTCAGTTCGAGTCCAAGTCGTGTTGCCTCATACTAGCCTCATTGTGCGACAGACCCAAGACTCAGCTCGGCTGTATCAAATTTGTTTAATTGTCTAAAAGGCGGCGGCATGTTGCTCTTCTTCACCATCTACATGCATACATATGCATATACATATACATATGTTTGTATGTATGTATGTTATATGTATGTATGCATGTATGTTACATGCTCTTTCTGTCAACTCCCAGACATGGATTCTTCAACATTGTAAGCGCTTTTGCTGCGTTGGCATCTTGTCAACTTCTCCACCTTCTTCGGCTCCTGCATCAGCAGCAGCAGCAGCAGCAGCAGCAGCATCAGCATCAGCTTAAGCATCAGCAGCAGCAGCTTCAGCAGCAGCAGCAGCAGTAGAATCAGAATCAGAGCTGCCGGCGTGTCTGGTTGTTGTTCCAGTTCTTGTGCTCCATTTGTTGTGCAAGTTGTTTGCGCTGTAAATCGATACATTTGCTTTGGCTACTTACAACAGTCGCTTCTGTCCCAAAGACGACAACGACAACGACAACAACAACAACAACAACATCGACAACAACGACAACAACATCAACGACTCTTCAGAATCTTCTGGCTCTTCTTTTGGCTCACGAATGTGTGCCTGACGTGATTTTTGTGCGGCTTTGACGGTGGCCATTTCATACAACCAAAGCTGGATGCAACCAGTGCACAGCGAGGGCAGTTCGATAAGAACACGCATTGCAGTTTGAAATTAATTTTGGTTTTTGTTTGTGTTTGTGCAATAGCAAAAAAAAAACGCCAAAAATATTTGGAATGTTTTTGTTAATGTTCATCTTTTTCACGCTCAAAAATGAAATTACAAAAAATCAAATTAAATTTGACATTTATTTAAATGATAAATAATATATGCTATGGAATAGATGGGATTGGTCTTTAGAACCCCCCACTCCACCCAATCATGGGCATAAAAAACTCAGCTCGTTCAGAGCCTCAAACACCGGGTGGGAGAGGGAGAGGGGGAGAGGGAGACCTGTTCTAATTACCCGCTTAGGCAGATCATTAGCCTTATTACATTGGCACATCAAATTACAAGAAGAAACTGCAGCTGCAGAAGCTTGAAAAGAATCACAATAATAATAATAATAATAATAATAATAATTACAAAAATAATAATGACAAACAAAAAACAAAAAAAAAAACAAAAACAATGGCAATGTCCATGGAAACGGTGAATATAGCGACGACAACAACAACAACACCAACAACAACTGTGGGAGCCAGACGAAGGCAATGGTCAGTCTTAGAGTAAGACTTATGGACACATACATATAGCCAGACCGAACCCGAACCCGAACCTGAACCCGAACCCAAACCATAAGCACAGCGAGAGCCAGAACCCGAGTCCCATCGTAGGCGGCTGCTCTTGTTGTTGTTGTTGTTGTTGTGTTTGTTGTGTTTGTTGTTGTTGGCGGTGTTGCAGTTGCTGAGGCAAACAGTTTCCCTAGAGAAAATCTTAATGATTTCTGTCGGTCTTTCAGTCATCGCCTCCGAGTTGCCGCCCAGCAGTCTCTAGCCAGCAGTCTCCACACCCGCACTCTGATTTCTGGGTCATATTTTGCCCAACTTCAAGTGCCAATTTGAGTGCCAAAGTGACATTTGAAGCCGCCGCCGCCGTCGCCGTCGCCGTCGTTTGCAACAATAAAATACAACAAAACAAAAAAAGAAACAAATGTACAACAGGAACAAAAAGTCAAGAAAAAACAAAATACAAAAATCGAAAACACAATCGCACCGAGAATTCAATACTCTTTATTAATTATTTATCCCAAATCATGCCCCATCCCAAATCCCAAAACATTTTCCAATCCAAGCAAATAAAATAAAATATTTTATTATATCAGTTCTTGAAGGATTAAACTATATACTATTGATTGATATCAGAAGATTCATATACAGACATTTTATTCGTTGTGTTATGCCAATATTATCGTACTTCTGGCAAGGGTATTCGAATGAGAGAAGCCGCTGGCTTTGGCTCTGGCTCTGACTCTGGCCAAGGCACGACATGGTCAGGTTGTTTTCACAACGATCCAAAGACGGAGGTTTGTTTTTATGACCCGCCGTTGTTGCCGCATATATGTAAATCAACGCTATGCGTGTGCAGGGCGGGAGTGTGCGAGGGGTGGGGAGGAGAGTAAAGAGTGAGATGTGGGTAGTGGGGAGTGTATGGTATTTGCATACATGTGTGTTGTATAGATGCATACTTGCACTTTGTAAATATGTTTGCAGATTTCAATTGCATGAATACCTATACATACATACATACATACATACATACATGTATATACATATTGCATATTGGCCAACGTCTGGTCGTACGTGTACGTGAAGAATCTTGAATTGCAATTTCAATAACGAGACACGAAACACTTTCAAGTCAACTCTGCAAGCCGATCCCAGTTGCACTTGAAGGCAAAACCCGAAAGTCAGCCAACAACAAAAGCAAAAACAAGTGAATAAATGTGCAAAACAAAAGCAATAACAAAAATCCGTAATACATACATACGAATAAATGTCGAATAAAACGAAAAACTAACTATTATTTAATTCTAATATGATACTTTTTAAAATCAATTAAAATAATAATTAAGTAACTAAAGCCGTAGATAACTTTTAAAAATATCAATTTAATCAATTAATTCATTTTTGTTTTCATTAAACGAATTCCCACGACTTAAATATAGTAAAATTTATTGTTTAGATATATATAAATATTATATAAATCGAAATACTGGCCAAACTCATTTATGAAACGGCTTCCCCAGGAAAGGATATAGAAAAGTAAACATATTTCACACAAAATTAATATAAAATGAAATTAAAGTGAATTTAATTGCAAATTGCTCAATTCATATTTTGTTTAAATTAAATATTATTAATTATTAATCATCTAATTGCAAAATAGTGTTATTTCTTCTATTTCTATTTGACGTGATTTGAGTAAGACGAATGCGAGATATTTTTCAAACTGATGTAGATGATTCTCAAGATTACTTTATCTAGAAAAAAATTGTACCCATTACCATTCATAAAGAGATTGTGAGGGCAGCCGAGGGGTAGCTGAGGCAATTGGCACTTAACTATAAAATACAATAATTGCTCATCAATTGCTGAAAACTTTAACTGACCCACACAAACAATTTCTTTTTACTCTGGGCTCTTTCGAATATGAATACAAATACAAATACAAATACAAATACGAACACGATCACGTACTGAGTATTGAGGTGTTGTACGGGAATGTGAATGTGAATATTTGGGTATTTGGGTATTTTCGGCTTTGGCACTCAAGATGCGTGGCAATTGGATTGCCCAAAAATTTAAAACGGAAGTGTTTGCATGATGTGTAAGAGATTCCATTCGCAGAAGAAGGCAGAGTCGCTAAAATTATCACAACAAGTTTTCAGATGCTCGACAATGGGTTACCCAGTACCCGAAGTAACACATTCTACAAGTATATATTTATATACATGCATACACACACAGGCTCATAGAATAGATTATATGTGTATTAGAATTTAACTCATCTCATACGATTGGAAATTCTTTTTTTTTACAGAGACGAGCATTAAAATTGCCATAAATTTGTGGACTCAGCTGTTGATCCTGATCAACATCGGTCGTCCCCTTCCTGCCTGTCGCATGCATCCACTCAACTTCATGCTGCCCTTTTTAGCCAAAATTCCAAAATGTTTACGGCATAAAGATTCGCACGCGATGAGTTGGCCTCTAAACTTGGCAAATGGCTCAGACGTCAAAGTGAGGCTGAAACCTTCACAAAAAAAAGTACCTGTCGGTACATTCTGCACACACCAATGTGTATGTAGCTCCAGGTACAGGTACAGTATGAGTAAGTACGAGTATGTAGGTAAAATAAGTATTATACAATGATGAAACATAAAGTAGAAGCAAAAATAGAAACAACAAAATCAAAAATATTATTTCATACTTTAATAGAAATTTACTTAAATTTATTATAAAAATTTAATTTTACATTTTAATTTTAACATAAATATATTATACTAAATGCATTTGCATAGCTCTAAAATATTATAAATCAATTTAATACACAAGTTTGGCATTAAATTTGAATATAATATTGAAAATTTCAGAATTAATTGCCATAATATTTACATTAAGGAGTTTAAATAAAGAAAAAAAAATTATTTAAAATATATTTTGAATTAAAATCGAATAAAATAAACTTGAATTTTAATCATTTACAAATTACAATATTAAAAATATTTGTTAAATATTAAAATTGTAAATGTAATTAGCGGTTAAATTTAATTTAAATTTTATTATCTTCAATGTCCATATTTTTATTTATTTTAATTTTTTTTATTTCTTTTAACAACCATTCAGTAAATGAAAGAGAAAGAGAATGCGCCAAAAGTTGTGTAACATTACGAAATATATATATTTTATTAATTTGTATTGTTAAAGACTTTTTCTGAATTTCATCATAATGTGATTATATTGAATAAAAAAACCCGTTAGCAGAGAGCGTAGTCTGCAGCTTATTGCCTTTTATGGCTAAAGAAAAAGCTTAAACATCGGTATTGTTATTTTACTACTAACATTTATTTTATACGGAATTAAATAATTAAATTTAAATTATTAAATTTTATTAATTTGCAATTATTTAAAAGTGGCTCATATCATCTAAACGTAGAAATTTCTAATGAGGAATTATCAGAGTAATAATATTTAATAAAATTTAATTAAAACAACGAAAAAAAAGTTAAAGTCGCAGGGGCCACTTATCGAGTATCTACTGTGGTGGCATTTTGACCAAATTATGCTAATGCTGTTGCCGCCACCTAACCAGATGACTAAGCCACCTGTGGATGGATGGATGCACTTGTGAGTGTTAATGAGTGCCTCACCAATTGCAATTGCTGTTGTCAATTTAACGGCAGCCAGCGCTCTGAGTGTTAATATTCATTCAAGTACAACTATGAATACATACGTATGTACATATGTATAACAACAATCGCACGCGACAGCTGTTGACACATTAGACGCGACGTGCGACGTCGCAATCGTAACAGCAGCAGCAGCAGCAGCAACAACAGCAACAACAACAACAACAACAAGAGCAGCAATAACAACAACAAGATCAGCAAAAACAACAACAAACAATAACAATAACAACAGCAAACAGTGGGCAGAGCAGTCAACACTGGCACGCGATAAAAGTCGCGCTCCGTTTATCAATTAGTCATATGTAGTAGCTGCGGATCCGGCAATGTCTCTATCTCTATTTCAATATCTATATCTATCTCTATCTCTATCTTAGTCTATGTCTGTATCAATTTGTCCATCGCCAACCGCCCACTCCCCACCCTCTCCATCCCATGCCATCACCAACCAACCATTAGCATCAAAGTCAGCAGTGCACAGTGGTTCAATACCTCAATAATATGCAAAATATTTAAATATTAATAAAAAAAATAAATTTCAGAAATCGTTTGTTTATTTAACTTTCAACACATTTTAATTTTAAATGTGAAAATATTATAAATCATTTTAATCGATCCCAACCTACAATATATATAAAACTTAAGTTGTGATGATGAGTGATATTTTCTTTTTTTTTAAATGATTAATTATATTTTATATTATGAATATTTTTTTAACAGATTTATTGGACAAAATTAAAAACAAATTGTTAATTTAATTTTAAAACGACTTCTCGACGCTAGCCAAAATACATTTTTAGCAGATCTTTAATATATTTATGTAGATTTAATTTTACCAAACAATTTAATTGTGTGAATTGACATAATAATAATTAATTATATTATATATTTTACAATATATTTATCTATTTATTCAAATTTTAAAATTTATAGTCCACACAAAAGAAATAAAAATTTAATATGTAAATAAGTGCAAAAAGTATAAATAAATTAAATTAAAAAAAAAACCATAACATAATAAAAGCCATAAAATAAATCAAGCAAACCTGAATTTGTGTCTTTAAAAAAAAAAACATAAATAAACGAATAAATAAATAAATATTTGTACCAGTGTGCAGAGCTTTGAATTTGTCGTAAATTGGACTGATAAATGCCACCGGTTCGCTGTGGTCACTACACCCGTTCGACTTTTTGTCTGTCTGTCTGTCTGACTGTCTCTCTGTGCGTATGAGTGAGTGTGTGTGTGTGTGTGTGTTTGTTTGTGTGTGTAACAAATGTCACACGGCAATCAAGGGGCGCGAGCTGATTGCTGATTGCGCGCTGATAAGCATCGTTTTCAATTATGCCGGCAATTATTAATAATATAATCAGACAAATCGTCAAATATAATGCGCGCATTAAGCGTGCGATTTGTAGGCATTAAATGTCAACAACACGCCAACAACAACAACAACAACAGTAACAGCAACAGCAACAATAACTGATACATCAGATTATGTTAAATGAGGACAGAAGATGAGGGGATAAAATAGATAATAACGGCAATTACCAAGAATTCGCAATTGGCTCAGTCGCCTACATACGTCACAGGACGTTGCGCATACGTCACGTTGGCCGTTGCCGTTGCTGTTGCCGTTGCCATCACCATTACCGTGGGCCAACGATAAATATAGCGCCAGGTAAGGTTTCATAAATCAACACACATAGATCTCACCCCTGCACCTTCACCCCACTTCCAAAAAAAAAAAAACAAAAAACAAAATATTTATAATATAAAAAAAATAAAAAATAAATAAAAAATAATAATAAACTAAACATTGTGGGGTTGTGCAGCTTTTCATTTGGCGTCAGTTAATTTTATGGCACCCTTACAGCAAATGAGTCAACTTTTTACAATAAAAATAAAGAAAGCAAAGAAAAAATATAACTTCCAATTTTCTGTAGAATTTCAGCATTAATTCCAGCATATGTATGTATGTACATACATACCAACATACATAGTACTTACCCGGACTCGAGCCAAAGTGCTTATGAGTATGTATGTATGTATGTATGAGTATGTGTTTAATGTTTGTCTGGACGTGTGTCACGTTATTACTCAACCTCACGTCAACTGCAATGTGACAATGTGAATCCCTCCTGGACAGTTCAAAGTTTGCTAGCAAACAATACCTGGGAAAATTCATATACATTTATACACATATATGGTATATATATATTTTTTATATACATATATGTTTTTTTTTCACAGCTAATTATTAGTTTTTGATCCCACGTTGAAACACGCCCACATTTCGCTAGACGGTGTCATGCGCCGGCAATGCACAGTGGGTGCAACTCTCGACAAACAATGAAATAAAACCAAAAGGAAAACCTAAAATTATCTGATTACAAATCCAATATAACTATTAATAGATTGCATAATAAAACTACAAAAAAAAAAATAGATTAATTAAAATCAATTTTCATGTGAATAAAATAAATTAAATTTAGTTTCGACTATGTGTACATACGCTTACAAGCAAAAGAGAGGGCTCGACAAATTGCTCAATAACATAGCGTCTCCGTCTCCGTCTCTTTCTCTTTCTATCTCTCTCTCGGTGTCTTTTTAGTATAAAAGCTCTAAAATCGAATGTTTCTGTTTCGCTTTGTTGTTTTTCCTTTTTGTCTATAATGAGATATAATCTACGAATATATACGAATGATTCAAATAATATCGCCAGACCATTCATTTTCTGGACTCGACGGACCCACACAGATAAAGAGTGTATATATACATATATATATAGTATATATGTATGTACTTTACAAGGTCGTGCATGGTCCTTGAGGTGTTTGAATAACTCAACACACTGTTTTCTTAGATTGTACAAATACAATACATACATACATACATACATACGACAGCCGAGATACAAATATAGTCGTACGTTGTTATCGCATTGATAGAAGTTAACAAAAGTGAATTATAGAATGAATAGATATGAGTAAATGAGTAAATGAGTAAATGAATATAGCCTATGTATATTTATGATGAAAGCGTTGTGGCATGTTTACAATTATTAAATTGATATCGCCTAATTAGTCGAACAACAAATTTAAAGCTCTGTAATACGAAACAATAATGGAAAGTTTTCATACGCTCTATCGCCATATCACTTATCACTTATCACTTATTAGTTATCACTTATCAGTTATCAGTTATCTTCGACGCGTCATTAGCGAAAGTGTTAACCGTATGAGAAATTGTTATCATCGTACGGTTTTGGCTGGTAAATAATAAGGAAGATTCTAACTTGGAAATTTGCACTTTGTTTATAAACAGAATGCCGTAATTATTATTAACAATAGAACCATGATATACATATGTGCTATCAGATAACATATGATACCGATCAATAAAAATCTGTTGAGTGCAAAATTAAAATTCGAATTCGACACGTTCGTGGCGCTACTTAACTTAATTGTTATCAATGATATACTATAATTAATATTATCGATGGTATATAAATTAGTAGCCAATTAGTAGCCGCCTACGTGCACATACATATGCGTGTGTTTGCATGTGTTTATGTATGTATGGTATGCATGTATGTTTATATTTGATATGGTCTCATATTGTTATTTATTTAGTAGAATCTAAATATAGCAAAGAGCCCCAATGAGCACTGCTCAACTACAATATACCCTGTACTTTAATTTGGCAAGAATTGAAGAATATCTCCCTA
The DNA here is from genome assembly GCA_037075045.1 of Mulgravea parasiatica. Taxonomy (NCBI): domain Eukaryota; kingdom Metazoa; phylum Arthropoda; class Insecta; order Diptera; family Drosophilidae; genus Mulgravea; species Mulgravea parasiatica. The sequence continues at coordinate 15,663 of JBAMCR010000236.1, read as the reverse complement.
GCTCGTAATTTCTTTATACAAAAATATTATATTTAAACAAAAAATAAAACTAATTGAAACATTTATTTATTTCGTATTGAGTTCATATTGTGTTGTACTTACAATTGACAAAATGAAAATAAATATATTTGAAATATTAATAATAATATTTTCCCAGCCATAAGATATCCTTTAAGTCCAAGTTTCAATTGCTACAGGGTATTCAAGTCAAGAACCCAAAATAGTACTTTCATCAGAGAGTGAACAGCGTTGTTTATAAATAATTTCTTTGCCTAATTTTGTTTTTATATTATGATTGATAATGTCTTCTACTATATTGATAAATGGCTAATATTAGATTTTTATGCCCTAACTGTAACCATTTCAAATTTTAAATATTGTTTGTAATCAAATCAGATGGATGTATATTTTGTAAAGAATTTTTATTTTTATTATTTTTTTTTTAAATACGACAAGACAACTTTCTCATAGTAAATTCAGGATATCTATTTGTATTTCCTAATTTATTTATAATAATTTGTAAGCAATACAATTAAATATTTTAACAGCAATTGAAATTGAATTGTTGAATTGTTATTGTGTTTTACCAACCTGTGATAAGGTACTTTGATTATGATCCGATACGATATTCGCTGGAATACATATACATATGTTTCTATGCAAACTAATCTCAACTTAACTCTCTTCTTCTTAAAAAAAAAAAGAAAAGTACCTCTACAATCTTAATAATCTATAATCTATTCGAAAATATTTTCTATTTATAATTCTATTTCTACCGGAGATTATTGCAATTTTGCCGGAACTAACCGAATCGGATTTGATAATGTCATTTGATTTATGAATTAAAAAAATGTAGTAAAATATTTCATAATTTAAATATTAATAAAATTAATGGACAATAATTAAAATTATAAAAATAATTACAGGTCATGAGTTGTATATTAAATAAAATCTTCGATATTGACTAATTAAATTAAAGATGATAAATACAATATATCATACCATACTATACTATGTACATACGTATATATCCGATCTTGAAGATGTATGTATGTACATGTATGTATGTATCATTGCTTCGTTATACTCGTATGTGTTACTCATTTGGTGGTAAAATTATAATACCCACAGCAAGAGTATGTGTGTATATTGTTTAACCCGATAAGATTCGGGATAATTCTGATTAATATTAGAAACCGCAGAGGAAAGTTTCCTTCAATTCTATTAGTTACTGTATGTATGTGTGTATATGTATACCTGCATACAAGGAGTTGGACTTTCTGCGTATTCTTCTTCTTCTTCTGCATTTCAATGACTGTTCACTCGCAACTGGTGCAACTTACCTTCTTGCTTGATCGTAGCCACTTCTATTATATCTATCTCTCTTTCTATCTCGGTCTCTCTCTATCTCGTTCTCTCTCTCTCTCTCTCTCTCTGCGTGTCTCTGACGTAAATCGTGAGCTCCACTGATAAGGTAGTAAGGAGTATGTGTCGACACCACTCACGGCACAACAACAACAACAAAAAGCCCCCCCCCTACGGTCTTGTGGGGCAAGGTGAAGAAGTGAAGTGTGGGGGAGAGCAAGCTGGTAAGGGGGCGGGTGGGTGAAGGCATGATCATGATACTTTGCATGCAGCCGTAATTGATAAAAAAAAAAAACAAATAACTGAATATGATATCGATGGAGAGATATAAATAGCTTCAGGCAGTGGACAAAGGGGCCGGCGTGGAGCCAGAGGGGGCGGCAGGGCTGTCTTGCTGCTTGGGCAGTCATAAAATCAAATCAAATAATAATTATAAGCGTGGCGCAAATACCTATTGCCATTCTTTCGCACGCTGGTATTGACGTCGGCGCTGACAGCTGCGGCGGCGATGGCGACGGCAACGGCAACGGTGACGGCAGCAGCGATAGCAGCAGCAGCAGCAGCAGCAGCAGCAGAAGCAGCAGAAGCGGTAGCCGCAGCAGTACCGGCAAATTGTCGATGATATCAAACTATTTGCAGCAACAGCGACAGCGGCAGCGATGTTTGCGTTGACGTTACGTTAACGTAAGCGTTAACGTGAAAGTTGACGTCTACGTCTGCGTTAGCGTCTACGTTAGCGTCTGCGTCTGCGTCTGGGACTGCCTCACACGCAGCAGAGCGATTTTCGTATAAATATAAATTTATGCGGCCAGCTAAAAGCATGAATCAGTCTCGTTTAGACGCACGCCAATACTAATCGTCAGCTCGCGGACTGGAACTTGAACCTTAAATCAATTGAACTAAACTTAATTAAACTTAATTTAATTTAAGGCAAAAGCAAAAGCCAAAACAAACACAAACAAAACACAAGTACAAAAAGTATATACTACTTATAGAAACAAATAAAAACGAAAAAAATATATTATTAAATAAAAAAAATAATAATAATAATAATAATATTGAAAGACATAAAGCAGAAAAAAGTGTGCCTAATTTTTGAAACATTCGGCCACAGTCAGTATTATAAGTATTAGCCCAGTGCCAAAGATCGGAATTAAAATGCATCCTACAAGTAAGTACGAGTGCGAGTACGCGAGTGCCAAAAATATTTTACTGAAATACAAAAATTCTCAAATTAATTTGATCGAATTTCATATGTACATACACCTGCTGGTGGTGAAGTGGAATCACTTTTAGGGCGATGTTCTCAGCAATTACAAGTTAACTAATATTATTGACTGGCAGTAGGTTGAAAGATAATGTCCATTAGGCCTAAGCACGATACAATTCAAAAAAAAAAAAAAACAAACAAAAAGATGAAAAAAAGTTTATAATAATTTTTTTTGTGTTGCCACGGCACGGGAACTACCCACATAATCGTAAATATAAAATCCCAAAAAAAAGCCAATAATTTGTTTTTTTTTTTTTTTAATTGTTTTAACACTTTCGTTTAATATACACATACGATATTTTTTTGATATTGGTGTGTGCGACAATGGGAACTACCCATATTAGTAAGTTTTCACCAAATGATCAATTAATTTATGGCTTGATATCAAGTTAAACAATTTAAATATTTTACATATATCAAATAAAACAAGTATTTAGTATGCAAATGAAATCATTTAAAAATTCCATGCATAATTTATTTTCGAATTTCAGTGTGAAATATTCATGTTTGAACATGTCGCTGAACAACAGCAAAGAGGAAAATCCCAAGAAACACTTCAAACTATTGGGCGATTAAGTCATAATAACTACAGCGAATCAATCAGTCAATCAATCAATCAGATCACATGAGGTAGTTAAAGCTATTGATTACTCTGATAAGACAATAAACAGTTATTGGCCATCATATGACAACCGCTTATACAATGCCTAAAAATAATAAAAAAAAAAAAAATAGATAGAACAAAATATTACATTTAACTGTTTACAGTTGCAGTTGCATTTGTGATATATACCATATAAATAGTTTTTTTTTTATTTCGTATGCCATAAAGTTTTATTGAGTTAGCGATTAATCACATTTCAAGGCGTCCAATAAATTTTATAGAGAAACCAAAAAAAAAAACACAAAAAGACAACAAAAAAAATGGCTTATATTCTTGTTAGCATCAATGAAATGAAGGGTTCTCTCATACGGTTTTAGCCATGGCCAACAGCACGTGCGCTATCACAGTCACCACTCACCATTTACCAGAAGAGCGCCAACAGCAGCAGCAGAAACAGAAACAGCAGCAGCAGCGGCAGCGGCAGCAGCAGCAGCAGCAGCATTGCTGTTAGCTTTAACGTTATCAAAGTCGCTGACCTACGACAACAACAAGTGTTTGCGCTGTCGCTGTCGCAGTCGCAGTCTCAGTCGCTGCTGCTGTTGCTGTTGCTGTTGCTGGCGTTGTCGCTAGCCCAACCGGCGCACGAGCACGAGCTTTGAATGAATTTGTATTTGTTGTATGAATTATTCATACGACGTGTTGCCCGAGGCCCGAGAAATTGGTCAACGATGACGTCGACATCGCAACGTACGCTCGGATCTGGCATGTTGTCTGTCTGGTCCAGTGTCTGCTGACGTCTGTTATACAGAGCCTCCTCTGTCGCTCTCGGTGTCGCTGTCGCGGTTGCTGTCGCTGTCGCAGCATTCAATTGGCTGGCCCCAAAAAAGAAGAAGAAACAAAAAGGAAAAAAAAAACATGAAACGAAAACAAAAAAAACCCAAAATACTCGTACGTATGAGTAATCGAAAATTTCTTATGAAATTCAAGCGAAATACAGACAATTTGTGCGGCTGCTTGATGACAAAGCGAACGAAGCGAACGAAGCGATGTGAAGCGAACCGAAGCGAACCGAAGCGAGGCGAAGCGACGCAACGCAACGCGGCGCTTACCAATTTCATAAATTGTACTCAATTGATTTGGTGAAAAGACTCAAAGCGAGTACATGGTAGATGCACCTACCTTGCATACTTGGCACACGCTCGCTTGCAGGCTGGCTTGGCTCTCTTTCTCCTTTTCTATCTCTATCTCCCTCCCCATCTCTTTCTCTTTAGATAGCACCATCTCGCCCTCTATCGGTAACAGTCGCTATCTCTATCGCTCGCTCAAAGGAAACCGTTGTAAATGGGCGCTCCAGCAGCCGGCACTCTCACTCAATTACAAATCTCTGTGAGTGCGTTGCGAATGCGAATGTGTAAATGTGAATGCGATGTACGCGTATGAGTATCAGAATGAGTATGAGTATGAGTATGAGTATGAGTGCAAGCATCATTACTAACGCGAGTGCGCACACTCTGACCAGTTGCAGAGCAGACGTTGCGGTGCGCGCACGCCTTGACAGTTACAAGTTTCGAGTGTTGAGTGTTGAATATTGAGTTCCGAGTGTTGAGTGCATTCATTCACTTAGCTAGTTAGTTTAGCCACGACTAAAGTTTGTGATACCGAGCTATTGATATTTTCGATTTTCAATTGAGTTTTCGTGCTCATGTCCAACGGTACAAATATTTCGCCTATTCACAAAAAACAAAAAACAAAAAAACAAACAATAACAAATGAATTGATTAATTAATTATTTTTGTTTTTGTTTTGTTTTGTTTTCTTTTTATTATTGTAGCAAAGAATTGCCAAAGCAACATAAAACAACAAAGCAAACAGAGCAGCAACAACAGCAGCAGCAGCAACAGCAACAGCAGCAGCAGTTGGCAACACAGTTGCAGTTGCGGTTGCAGCAACAGCATCAGCATCAGCATTTACAGTTATACGCTTATCATGGCGCTGGCTGCGCTGCTGCTGCCACTGACACACGCCCGACATCTGCACGATCAGCTGGCGGCAGCGTCTGTCTATGAAGACGATAGCAGCGCCATCTGGAATGCAAATCCATATCACGGCCTGATCCAAAGTTTCGCCGATGGCGGTGACGACAGCCAAGATAGCGACGCCAACGTCGGCAGCAGCAGCAGCAGCGGCAGCGGCAGCGACAGCGACAGCAGCGGTAGCCGCAGCGTCAGCATTGACAGCAGCAGCATTGAGAGCGGCAACATTGACAGCAGCGACAGCAGCGGCAGCTATGCTGAAAGCGAGAACAGCTACGAGGAGATGGCGCAGGCTGCAGTCTATGCAGCGATGCGCGAGCTGCGACGTCAACGGATCAGGCATCGACGCAGCCATGCGCTGAGCCTCTTTGAGCGCAGTCAACACGAGGCGGCAGCTGCGCCGGCCGAGTGGCAGAATCCTTGCGGCGGCGAATATGATGAGAGTCAGCCAGCGGAAGCGGATAGCTCCAATTCGCGACGCATCAAGCGCAAGGTAAGCGACAAGTTAGCTCAATGTCAATCAGCAGACTCAATCTGATTCAGTTGATTGATTGATCATCATTCGACAACATCAAACATCATGCGTACATCAATATCAACTAACCAGATAAAGGTTAAACTCGCTTTCCTCCCAGCCCAGTTCACAGAACTAACAAATTGGGGAAAACCGTAAGAAAATCAGCTTTAGCTTTTCGCACACTTTCACTGTTAAATGAAATGAAACGAAATGAAATTAAACGAAACGAAACGAAATGAAACGAAATGCAATCGCTGTAAACATTCGAATTTTGATCATATTTTTCATAGTTTCATTGAAAAAAGCATCCCAAAAAGTATCTTCATGTGCGTTAATTTGACCTTGTTTGCTCTCTCTCTCTCTCTCTCCCTCTCTCTTGCTACGTTTCTCTTTTGCACACAGCATCTGATAAATCTGCAGAACAATACATTGAGCGAATACAAATATATGCGATCTGTCGCCAATCTGGACTATGGCAACTTTCAGCACTGGCAAAACGAATATGTTTTCCTGCCAAACATGACGCGTCCCACAAATACGGTAAGTGTAGAGATCGAACCATATACAAACGCACACACACACACAAACACACACACACACAAACACGCGCACACGCACGCACATGCATATAAGTAGAGCCAACATACAGACACACTGACATACAGATACACTCTTCCGTCCGATGCATATTGATCGATCGATCGATCGCCTGCCATACGAATTTGTGTGGAGCGTCCAAAGATTGACGGACCTGCTCCGCCCAGGGCGGCTTAGACCAGTTTCAACATGGATTGATCGGCATTTGCATGCCCTTTTTTTTTGCATTTTATGTTTTTTTATTATTATTATTGTTGTTGTTGCTGCTGCTGCTGCTGTGCATCGATCCAAAGCAATTGACTAACTTAACGTTTCCCCACCATTCCCCCCACCATTACAGCTGAAGCTAAAGATCTGGTACCGGCAAATGCAGACGTTTGTGGGAAGCTTCGCGTATTTGGGCAAGGCGCATTACAAGTACCGCAAGGATCATCAGCTTCGAATAGACGAGAGTACGCACGAGCTGCACGATCTGTTGGATAGCGCACGCCGTGTCCTCTGCCTGATTGAGTCGACGATCAACACCTCGTATCCGAACAGCAATGGCGCCAAACTCACCCAGGTGAGCAAGGCGGAAATGCTCGAACGCCTCAAATTCCATACACCGGCCGATGGCAGCCGGCAAGCGGATGAGCGTGATCTCAAGTTCAGCAAGCAGCTATATTTTCAGTATCTCGATAACATGTGGAAGACGCTGCGTCGCTGGTTGCGCAAGTCGCACCACACCAGCATGGAGCGTCGGCAACACGGCGCCCCCTCTGCGCCCATCTCTGCTTCCGGCTCAAACTCTGTGCAGGCATTAAGCCAAGAGAGCAACGAGAGCGGACCAACGGCGCGGGCAGGGCAGGGGCGAGCGGCGCACTCGGCAGAGTCCTAAGCTCTCCGATTGGGTTCAAATATTTTCAGTATTAGCGCCGAATTCAGCTGGTTCGCGCCAAGCCAAGCCAAGTTAAGCCAAAATCACATTACAACAAAAGATGAAAAACAAAATACGCACAAAAAAAAAGGATTAAAGCAAACAGAAAAACTTAAACAAAAGAAAAACAAACAGAAAACAATCACAAAATGAAGAATTTGTCGAATGCCATTTTAGAAATGTATGTCCCCTATCCCAAACTCTTGTCATATGCATATTTATTTATTTATTTATTATAATTAATGAATTATTTATTTATTTATTTATTTATTTATATATGTTATATAAATGAAAATGATATAAGAATTATCATATTCATGCTAGAGTATTATATTATGTATTATTACCTATAATCCAAAACTTTTTTTTGTGTTTTTTTTTTGCCTAATTTAAGAAATATTTATAATCATAGACACACACACACACACATACACACACAAGTATTTATTGAAACATTTCCATTTTCAACTAATTTATTATATAAATTTCTTATTAGCAATTGATTAGATCGTTTTAATAATAATAAGTTTTTATTATAATTGTAATTATAATAATTGTCTTATTTTTATTTAACGATATCTATTTATTTATTGACAAAAAAGAAATAAATTAGTTGCTAAATGAACATAAATTGCAACAAATCACAAAAAACAAAAAAAAAAGAAAACAAAAAACATACAACAACTAAAAATGAAGAAAAATGCTTAAATACACTGTGATTTATTTTAAGAATTTTTTTTTTTTTTTTTTGATTGAATAGTTCAAAATAATATTATTGTAATAAAATAAAATCAAATGTGTAAATTATACTATAGTACAATATAGTTATTGAATTGTACAATATTTGCTATACCATGACATTTATGCAATGAAGCAAATCTATTTATTGTATAAACTTGCAAAAATCACAAATCCAATGAATTTACGTACCATAAGTATAAACAAATCCAGTGCATATATGTATGTATTGTAGTTAGCAGACATATACATAAATAACTATATATGTATATACAAACATATGTATATAGTAACTAGAATTTACTAAATAATATAACTAAATAAATTCAAAAATAAATAAATAAGCTGAACAATATTTGTTTCTTTCTTTAGTTTAACTTTTCTTAAAAAAATCGATTTTGACAATGAAAAAAAAAAATATTTAATTGATCAATTGGATTAATCCAATAATGAAATGCCTCAAAAATTTTAAAACATATACAGCTGAGGTTAAATAAATATAGAGTATTAAAATGAATTTTTGATTAAAACTGATGACCGTACAATTTATTAATATATATTATAGTTTCGTTTTGCATATCTCAAATTTTAAGATAAATTATATTTATTTTTTAAGATCGCTTGCTAGGGACAGGCAATTAAAAACACAAAATTGTTAAAAGACAGTTATCTCTCTCTCTCTCTTCCTCTCTCTCTCTCCTAAACTATAATATCCAATTCTTGTGAAATTTAAAAAAAATTTTTAATCTGTGTTCGGTTTTCAATTGGACGTCTCCACCCTCCACCGTCTTCACCCTCAAACATGAGTACGTGTATATAAATATGAAAAGATCGACTCGAAATTTGAAACTGTTTTTAATCGCTTTTATTTGGCAGAAGTGCCAACATTTTGCATCCTACTTCTGTAAAATAAAATTCGTGTATTCATTAAAAATTGAAATTATTAATTATCAATTAGACTTTATGTGCGATTCAACTTTAGACTCGTGCTTATCGATATCTTAATGGGGCTCTTTAATGGTTTTTTTCCATTTCACTTGCTATTAAGTCTATTAAGTCCGGTTCCAATTATGTGCGATAAGCCAACAATTTATTGAAAGGTCTGCAACAATTTAGAAATTCACATAATGGGGCTACTTTGGCAATACACATACCATACTTAGCACCCACATCCGATTCCACTTTCAATGTGGTACAACAAATTATCGATGGGCAATAACCGAGGTGTCAAATCGGCCTAGGAAGCAGTACGTCCGCATGCGACGTTATCGGGGCATCTTATCAGCAGGGAACTGACTATGGAAAAACATCGAACTTTAGCTTAACGAAAATAAAATGCTCTTTAAATGCTTAAATACTCGATTTATTTATTTATTATTAAAGATTTTAAATGCAATCTCAACCAAATCTAAATAAATAAATAAGCAGAAATGTATGTACATATAATAGATATTATGAGATTTAGAATTTAATGACAAATTCATAATAACCTCAGACATTAATGCACCTGGCTCAGCAGGCGGGCGTGACGTACAGGTATATGGTATGCCGGGTTATTCATGCTAAAACAATTCCATCCACTTAATACTTGTTTTATTAGTACATACTTGTAAAATGGACAAACAATTGCCCAATGGCAAGCACACTTGAGTAAAGTCAACTGATGCCTGGGATTAAAATAGTTGTCACATGTTAGCATTTGAAGACTAGATTTCGCCATATTTATAACTAGCACGGATACAAATACAAATACAAATATAAGTACAAATACAAATACAAATACAAATGCAAATACAAATACAAATATTGATACACATACAGATACAAACTGCGCAGAAAAATTCCAATCCATATCCCAACGTTTAGTCCTTGCAGTGTAGTTAAAAAGTTTCCCTAAAATTAAGTTTGCTTTCAAATGCAAATGTTTGGTCTGATTCTTTCTAACAAATGGCATGAATATGACCCATTGAATGCAGTTTTTAGTTTTTCGCTACCTAAAAAAAACCATAAGTTATTTGTATTTCATTTCGTTGTAATAGTCAAATGCTAATAATAGATATTAATAATGTTTTCGAAATTTCGAAATTATATAAAAATTCTATTGTAATACCTATATATAAAAAGTGTATATAGTTCAAATTACTATGAGTTGATTTGCTTAATTTTGTTAATATTACTCATACGACTCGTGGGTTGCGATAATCCGTTGGCATTTACACACAGTTTTAAAACCAATAACAAAAATAATATATAACGTAGCATACTATTCGGCGCACAGGTGAAGCAGTGCACTGCTTTTAATTCAACTGCAGTTGTTAAAGCAGTGCATATTTATTTATTTTTATCATCGACAACTTATAATATTTTCCCCGGCCTAAAAGTATGCAATATATTTGTTTGGTTGAAATTAAAGTTTACGTGCGTGAGCGCACAAAAATATGCAATAAAAATGCAAAATTCTGCAGAGAAAAGTACAAATATTAAAAAAATTTTTTAATTGAAAGCTTTGTTCTTATTTATATGAATGAGTGTTATTTATTTAATTTTGCTTAAGTTGCGCAGTCGTAATGGCAGGCGACAAGCGAATCTATTTGCATAACAGTTATCGATAACTGTTAGCCACGACAACTCTAAACTTGCAGCTGACTTAAGTTGGCCAAAAGGCCCAAGACCGGTTTTGCTTGTTTTGATTACGCTCGAATGAAAAGAAAAGATTGAATGCCACAAGAGAAAGCATTCTTTGCTTACCTTTAGCCGACTTAAGCTGGCTTTGGCTGACGTGTGCAACAGCTAAAAACAAAAAAAAAATGTAAAAGAAGCTTAAATATTTATTTATATGCTTATTTTTATTTAGTTAAAAACATGGCCGCGAGTGTCGTTAAAACACCGAAATGCACACGGAAATCAAAGCATCTGTCAAAAGTTAATCCAACGGCTCAAACAAATGAGGCCAATTGGTGAGTTCTTACCCAAGAAACAAAAAACTAAAGCAACGAACTTGATTTAATATTTAATTTACAATAATTGCATACAGTGTAAAATTATACATATACATGTTTAGTTATGTACATACGTAAAATATACATATTTCGAATATTTAAACAATTATTTTGTACTTCTTGAAAAAACGTATTTTAACATTTTCTTTCGCTTAACGCTCAAATAAAATAAATGTTATTAATTTAATATAGGGTAGAATCTATTGAGTTTAGTCGGCTCATTGTATACATATGTATGTATATAATACAATACATACACATAATATATTTAATGATAAATTGATTTATTTTATTATATGTAAATAACTATTATTTTATTTCGATAACAGCCGTTGGTGGGCCTTACTTGGCGCTGTGTTTCTCATCACCTTTGTCACACGTTTCTATAAAGTCACAGAGCCTGATCACATTTGGTAAGTGAAATTCGACCAACTGAATCATAATTTAATTAAAAATACATTTATAACTTTTAGCTGGGATGAGACGCATTTTGGCAAAATGGGCAGTTGGTATATAAATCGCACGTTCTTCTTCGACGTGCATCCACCGCTGGGAAAGGTAAAGTATTATATATTATAAACAAATTAATTAATAAATATAATAATATAATGATAAAGAACGATCTGCAAGTATTTACAAAAATTAATTACAATTATGAAAATATTATTGTTTTTCAATTTATTGAATTTGAAATATTTGGATATCTTCTATGAGAATTTTCCAATTGCAGATGCTGATTGGATTATCCGGCTATTTGACGGGCTACAATGGCACCTTTCCGTTTGAGAAACCTGGCGATAAATACAATGGGACGCGATATCAGGGTATGCGATATGTGAGTCCAAGTTTATCTGGTTTTTCCAGCTTTTCCATTGAAGAAGCTCAACTGATTTTTTTGTTTTTATCGTTTATCGCATCTTCATAGTTCTGCACAACGCTAGGTGCCCTGATAATGCCCATGGGATTCGATACGGTATATGATCTTACGCGTTCCCATGAGGCAGCATTGCTATCGTCGGCGTATCTGATCTTTGGCAAGTAAACCCAACTCGCGATCTAACCAAAATCCCAAGCTAAATGCGTGCAATGTTCCACAGATGTGGGTCTGCTGACGCTCAATCAGTATATACTGCTGGATCCGATACTTCTGTTCTTTATGATGGGGTCCGTGTGGGGCATGGTTAAGATATCGAAGACGACTGCAGCCGGTGGCTCATACACGGCACGCTGGTGGCTCTGGCTCCTGCTGACCGGCACAATGCTCTCCTGTACGATTAGTGTGAAGTTTGTCGGTCTCTTTGTTGTGCTGCTGGTGGGGATGCATACGGCCAGCGAACTCTGGCTAATATTGGGAGATCTCCGGCTGCCCATTATGGAGACTGTCAAGCAGATTACGTGCCGTGCCCTGGCACTCATCCTCTGGCCAATTGTGCTATACACGCTATTCTTCTACATCCATCTGAGCGTGCTCAATCGCAGTGGCAATGGCGATGGCTTCTATAGCTCCGCATTTCAGTCGCGGCTCATCGGCAACTCACTGTACAATGCGAGCATGCCGAGGGATGTGGCCTATGGCGCACTGGTGACCATCAAGAATCACAAGACTGGCGGCGGCTACTTGCACTCCCATTCCCATCTCTATCCCAAGGGCCAAGGGGCCCGCCAGCAACAGGTGAGACAGTGTCTCAATGTGTGTGTGCGCGTGTGTGTGTGTGTGTGATTAATCTGTAATCCCTACATATAGATAACCACCTACACGCACAAGGACGACAACAACATTTGGCTTATGAAACCCTACAACAAGCAGCAGATACCCAACGGAGAGCTCCGCCTGCTGCGACACGGCGATCTCCTGCGATTGGAGCATTTGGTGACCAAGCGCAATCTACACTCGCACGGCGAGCCAGCGCCAATGACAAAGAAACATCTACAGGTTACAGGGTATGGCGAGGTGAGCAATACCACATCTGCCTGAAAGTAATCCCAAATATCTTTCATACCCATTTTTTTTCCATCTTGCAGTTGGGCGTCGGCGATGCGAACGATGTTTGGCGTGTGCTCATCGTGGGTGGCAGGACGAATGATACGATCCATACGGTCACCTCAAGACTCATGTTCGTGCACTATCTCCAAAACTGTGCACTCACCTCCAGTGGGAAGCAGCTGCCGAAATGGGGATTCGAACAGCAGGAGGTCTCCTGTAATCTGAACATACGCGATAAGAACGCCTATTGGAATGTCGAGGACAATCAGCACAAGCTCTGTAATTCATTCGTCAATCATTCATTGATATTGATCCCAGATTGATTCTCCTTCTTCTTCCGTTTTTAGTGCCCAATGTCAACTTTAGCATCTACGCACCGGGCTTCATATCACGATTCTTTGAGTCCCATGCGGTCATGCTGCAGGGCAACGCTGGCCTCAAGCCCAAAGAGGGAGAGGTAACCAGTCGACCCTGGCAGTGGCCCATTAACTATAGGGTGAGTCGGATCCCAAGGGAATGCAAGAGTTTTCAAGGATAATCGAATTGTGAATTTTTTTTTGATCAGGGTCAGTTCTTCTCGGGCAACAGCTATCGCATCTATTTGCTGGGCAATCCCATCATCTGGTGGAGCAATCTCATATTCTTGCTAATCTTCGTCTGCGTCTTCCTCTGCAATGCCATCGTCCAGCAACGACGTGCGGGCAAAGCTTCTGCTCTGGCGTCAACAAACGAAGGCAACGGCATCGAGGAGCTGTCACCCAACATTGATCTGTGCGGCTGCTGTCCAGCTGGCAGCCAACAGAAGCTCCCTGAGCAGTGCCCGGACTCCGAGGGAAATCCAGCGATGTCACTTAAGGCAGCCGCCTGGCTCTTCATCGGATGGCTGCTCCATTATCTGCCTTTCTGGGCGATGGGTCGAGTTCTGTACTTTCATCATTATTTTCCGGCATTAATATTCAATTCCTTGCTAACAGGTATGTATCCACATGCATACATGTATGTGTACGTATCTATTAACTAATATATTAATTTAATACTTTTTTAATTGCGGTTTTTTTTTTCCTTTAGGCATTATGTTCCATTATTTAATACGATCCCTGCCCAGTTGGGCACAACATGTCCTCCTGGGCACCCTGCTCTCCTTGGTGGGCTATAGCTTCCTATTGTTCTCCCCCTTGGCCTATGGGATGAGCGGTCCCCTGGCCAACGAGCCCAATTCCACAATGCACAAACTGAAGTGGCTATCGACCTGGGAGTTTTGATTGAGCCAAACAAACGATGTCGCTTAGCATAGAAATAATCATATCATATTTTATTTATTGTATATATACCATATACCATACAGCATATGGTATGTACATATATTATATAAAACAAATGCGCTTAAATTATTAAAAACAAAAAAAACAAAAAAAAGCAAATAAAAATATATTTTTGATATTTCAATATTAAACTTATTGGTATAATAAAAAAAAAATGTATGTATGTGTGTGTATATAGACAATCACATGGATTACCAACATTCATTGCAAACATTTACATTCACATCCACATCCTCATCCACATCCTCATCCACATCCTCAGCCACATCTTCACCCACATCCTTAGCCACATCCTCAGCCACATCCTCAACCACATCCTTATCCACATCCACATCCTCAGCCATATCCTTATCCTCAACCACATCCTCAGTTCATGTCCGCAGCTAGGATCAATCGAATATGCCCAACTCATCAAATCGCCGTAGGGCATAACGTAGGGTATCCGTGGTACGTGGATTTGAGGAGAACATGAGTTGAACCTTTTTCTTGGCGAAATCCTGATCGGTCAGCGCCTCGATGCTAATGTCATAGGAGTCCTCCTTCTTCATGGTGACCATCGGCAGAAAGGCATACGACGAGAAGAATCCATATAGCTCCCGTGCCCTTATCTCATCCTGTATATCCGCAAAGCTGGGCACAAACTCTGAATGCATCCGCTCCAGGCTCTCGCGCAACGATCTATAGTACGTCTCAATGAGGAACTCTCGCCTATGGATGAGAATGTCCAGCTGGACGCTGCTATTGAGAAAGAAATTAATATCGCAGCCAGGACTGCCAAAGAAGCTATTCTGAAAGTCCACCTGCGGATGGAAATCAACAACAAGGATCAATGAAGGATTCTCCAATTGATTGGCTCACTATTTCATTGGCTACTCACAAAGATCGCATCGATGGGCTTCGTCGGCAGCTCATCATGATATTTGTACATGAAATTGTTGACCCAGAGGTCACCGTGATTGAGCACAGTTATTTCACCCGGTATCGAACGGCCGGTCTTAACTAGATTCTCCTTAATGTTATCGCAATGGCGATGCAATTTACCCGCCAACTGCTCATAGCCCGTCCACTTGGCCACCAAATTGGCCAACGTCCTCAGCTGAAGTGTCATAAAGCTGATGAAGCGCTCGTTCGTCCTTATGTAATTCTCGTCCAGCATCCCGCTGGTGAAGTGCTCCCTTGCACTCGGCTCCTGCGGCATGTCAACATGTCGAAAAAAAGCAGAAAAACAGTTGAGCCAACTTGACGTATCTGTATCTGTATCTGTATCTGTATCTGTATCTGTATCTGTATCTGTATCTGTATCTGTATCTGTATCTGT
>JBAMCR010000235.1:0-38675 GCA_037075045.1 Mulgravea parasiatica | reverse complement strand
TTTAGCTTTAAGCGTGAAACATGTTTGGGAGGGGGGTTGGTTTTCCCCCCCCCCCCCCCCCCCCCCCCCCATATAAACTGATCCGACCATCCGATGGCAGTTTTTTTTTTTATCGCTTTTACAAAATTTTTTGTTTCTTCTTCTTTATTTTTAATTTTCTTTTATTTTTTTTATTGTTTTCTTTGATAAATACAATATATTATTGCGTTGTACCATTAGTTTAAGGCATGTTTGAATATGAAACGAATAAAGTATACTCCTATAAACATACAAAATGGGTTAATGCCATCAATCAATTGATCAATGCATCAGTTCAATTAGCTCAATTGCTCAACCTAAAAGTCCTCGTCGCTGTGATGCTCCGGCTTGTTGGCTGTCTTTGGACGCATCGGCAATTCTCCGGTTAATTTTGAAATGCTTATGTCATCAATGGAATTGAGATCAACTGTCAAACAGAAATTACAAAATATAAAAAGAAAAAAAAATCAAAATTATTAAACACAATAAATAAATTATTCAATATTATTTCAAAATGAATTAAAAGGGAAATCAAACACTTTCAGCATACAATTTTTTTGTTGATATTTTCTATTTTTTTTTGTTTTTTTTTTTTATTGTTTTGGAGTACTTACAGTCATCGTCGCCCGTGCCAGCCGTGCCGCTGAGTCCGCTCATGCCCATAATGTCGCCGACGTCCAGTTCGCTATCGGAGCTACCAAAGCTGCTGTCATCGTTTTCCCGTCTGCTTAGCATGCTGCTACCGGGTGCCTCGCGTCCATTACGTGTGGGCGGTGCACCGCCTGAATTGACGGCCAATGCTCGGCGGCTGCGTCCGGTTGTGGGTCGCATCCGAGAGGTGGCCGTACCGGGCCGTTTGCCAG
Organism: Mulgravea parasiatica; assembly: GCA_037075045.1. Lineage (NCBI taxonomy): Eukaryota > Metazoa > Arthropoda > Insecta > Diptera > Drosophilidae > Mulgravea > Mulgravea parasiatica. The sequence continues at coordinate 37,794 of JBAMCR010000235.1, read as the reverse complement.
TTGCCGTTGACGTTGATGTTGCATTTGCCGCTTTGCTGCGCTTCAACATTAGATCCTCGTCACGTATATCCGGTATTTCAGCATCCAGGCCAAATGTGCCCGCGCGCACCACACCCGCAACGCCATCATCGTCATCATCATCATCATCATCGTCGTCATCATCGTCATCCTCGATCAGACCTTCGGGTATAAATGGCATTGAATTCTCGGCTGGCTTCTGCAGCAACGGTGATGAGATGGGTGTGGCACGTCGCTTGGTTCGTGCCTCCAGCTGCGTGCGCAATGCATCTCGAACGTGCAACCGAAGGAAATACCGCTGAAAGAGCTGCTGCAGCTCCTTTTCATACTCCTCGAACTCGGCCATGTGAGCGGGTCGTATCTTGTGAAGCGCCTCCAGCCGTTGCTTGGTGCGTTCCAGCTCAGCCCGTTTCCGCTGCAGCTTCGAGTTGAGAGCATTCAGCTCAACCCGTGCATTCTCCAGCTGTGCGCGACTGGATTGCAGTTTTAAATGGCTCGCCTGGATGGCATTCTTCATGCTGCGCTCCACGCTGAGTAGCTCCATGGGTCGCTGAGCCTGGGCGAGGCGCGCCTCCTTGTTTAGCAGCTCCTTCGAAAGCAAATCGAATAGCGCCGCGCCGCGTTGTGTTAAATCCGAGGAGAGTTCACGTGCTCGACGCAGATCATCCATTTTATCGCCAATATCCACCTGATTGAGACTGCGATATGGTTCCCGCTCGCGGTCACGCTCCTCATCCCGCTCCTCTGCCTCCGTTTGTGTGGGCGCAATCAACATACGCGTTACCTTCTGCAGCTCCGTGGCGCTAACAGCAGCTGCAGCGTACAGCTTGCGCGGATTAAGCCGTATCGCCGATTTTGTTACAAAGAACTCGGTGGCGGAACGTATCAGCAGCACCCGCTGCTCCTCCGTCTCAACGCCGCCAGGCAGCACTGCGCCTGGTTCCAGCAATCCGGCGAGCCACTGCAGCAGCTCGGCGACAATATGAAAGCTCGCCAGGCTGCCGTGCTGCGTGGCCAGCGACTGCAGCGGAAAGACACGCGGAAAGCCCAACAGCTTCAGATGCTCGCCCAGATCTGCAAAAACAACAACAAAAATAAAAAAACAAAACACAAAAAACCAATTGTGGATGCAACACACTTCAGTCCACCATTCTGTGCACTTACCTCGCACATCCTTAAAGGACATTCTGCTTCCAAGCAATACTTGAGCTGCGTACGCGACGCTTCTGTCAAAATTATGTGCATTTTTTTTCGTTTTCGTTTTCCTTCTTCATTTCTTTTTTTTTTTTTTGTTTTTTTTTGTTTTTGTTTGTGTTCAATGTTATTTGTTGTGGTTCTCCCGTTGGTTTCGTTCTTTGTTTACGCCAGCGACCGGACCACCACGTTGCCTGGCAACCGGTTCCAGTTCCACTATCATTTCCATTTCCCATTTCCCAATTACCATTTCCATTTTCCATTCCACTTCCAATTTCTATTGCCCCTTCTCCACCTCCCTTCACAGGGCAGCAGCAGATGGTCAGCAATTAGATTCCAAATAATTTTTTTACAACTAACAATTAACAAAACAAAAAACAATAATTATAACTCAGTTGAAAAAAAATTAAAAAAAAATTAAACAAAGTAAATATAAAAAATATATTTTATATAGTCGATGATTATGTACCCTATAAATAAATAAAATTAAATAAATGTACCATAGACAACAAATATATATACGTATACGATCCATTTGGTAAATTATAAATAACTAACGGTATCATAATTAAAAATAATTAATTTAAAAAATGTGCCAAAATTCGAAATGCTGCGTTTGAATGTTCCAATATTTTGTTAATTAAGTAGCATATTTACATTTTATTATACATAATATTTTTACCCTTTTTTTGTATTAATAAATTATTAAATATTTATTAAATAATTATTGAATTATTAAATATTGAAATAATTTTATAAACTTGCAAATTTGTCACATTCCCTGACAAATCATTAATAGCCTTTTGGCAAAGGGTATAAACATTGTTCATATACTTCTATATTAGCTAATGCATGTATGTATGTACATTAGCTAATGTATGTTTATATGTGTACATACAAGTTTACAATAATATAAAATAGGATAAACAATGAAATGGTGGAAAAAAACTGAGAGAGCACTTCGGACTTTGATAAATTAGATACAATACTTACTAGAAAATAGAGATACATACATACATACACATACTGTACATAGAAAATGTTGTGTATGTATGTATGTATACATGTATGCATGTATGCGTGTATTTAGATACAGTAATATAGGTAAATTTATTTGTTGCAACCGTAAAAAACTTATAAACTCTTTGCATTAGCCAAAAGGATAGGCAAACTTTTCGCTGTATGGGTGGGGCTTGTATTTGAGGCACGTGTCTGTGTTTGGGGTAGTTTAATAAATTGTGTATGTTCGCACACACACACACACACACACACACACATACAAAAACATTTCGATTAGTTTAGGATGCGTTGATGAGTGAAATGGGGAAATGGAAAATGGACCTATTCTATTTTCAATAAACTTTTTAAAGTTTTAAGATTCATGCTGAAATTCGCCAGAAGTGGATGAAAATCCATTATATTTACATACAGATAATGCTCTTAGTTGGTAATGGTTAAAAGATTTGTTAATTGTAGTTAATTATTTAATTAGTCAATCGATCAATCATTTATTAATAAATGTAAATGTATTATCAAATATTTCTATATAGGGTTAAAACCTGACAAATGGCTAAGAAGAAGAATTCGTAGTGCCAACCCCAATTTTATGTAAGCCGTATCTAAAAATAATTAATAATTTTGTTGATTTTCGTTTATAATTCTTTAATGCAATTTAAATTTTTTATATATTCAATTTAATTTTAAATACAATAATTGTTATTATTATTTCCTTTGCCTTCATTTCGTAATCGAATATCAAATCTGAGTTTCCATAGAAATTATTCCTGGATGTATATATAAATAAAGTTTTCGAAGAATCTTTTATTGATTGTGTGGGGTGCAGGAGGGGGGAGGGGGGAGGGGGTTGGTGGGGTTGGTGTAGCCACAAAACATTTGGCATTAAGTCCTTTGGTCAAGACGCCCTTCGTTTAGCTCCTTCGTTAACAAAACAATCCTGCCACATACAACTACGCATTTCCCTTTATATGTATGTATGTATGTATGTATGTATGTATGTATGTATGTATGTATGTAAGACCTTTTGCTTCGTGCCTTCATTATGCTTTTAATTTTAATTTTATTTTAATTTTAATTTTTATTTCACACGAAAAGTTTCACCAGACTTCGGACAGTTTCCAGATATGGGTTTCGGAATGGGCGTGGCATTGAAATTTGGTCTTGAACTTGCACTTGGCTATGCCAACACTTTAGCAGTTGGAACTTTTTGCCGTTTCTTTCTGAAACTCTTCTCTTGTCTATGTCGTGTCCTGTCCTGTCGTGTCGTGTCGTGTCGTGTCGTTGTTTTGTGCTGTGTTGTGTTATGTTGTGCCGTGTCATGTTGTTTCGATTGTGGTAAATGATAATAATGGCCCACGCTGGGCCATTGTTTGCCATAAGATTTCGTTTCACTTGCTCCTGTTGCTTTTGTTGCTTTTGTTGCTTCTGCGGTTGCCTTTGCGATTGCTATTACCAAATTGTCTGTATGTCGTGCTCAGGATTGCAAACGAAATAAGGGGCGTGCCAACTAGGGATAAAATCGTGTCGTGAATTCATCACACACATATATATATATATATATATATATACTTATTTATTTATATATTTATTTATTTATTTTTTTAATGGGACATCTTTAAATCTAAAAAAAACTACATATTATATATGATATAATAAATTTCAAACAAGGCCTTGAAAAATTTAATATTTACTTATGAACTTATATTTGAAAATACAAAACGTTTAAACTATTTTCTTATTAAAATACATAAAAATTAAATAGCGTATGCTGAGTTGAATTGTGGCTTAGACTATATATTTAAGAAAATAAATTTATAATTAAATAAAAGTAGTGAGTATCGTGAGCATGTGAATTTGAAGAGTTTATCTCCATGATGCCATCTCCAATCCAAAAATCCAAAACAAATCCCTGAATCCCTTAATCCAAGCCCAAGAGACAGCTGTCGCTTGTCGCACTATAAAGTCCAATTAAATATTGAACTGTGTAAATAAAACAACTATTTTTGGCCGAACTGAAACTAACTTAATTTTTAAGTTTTGCGTTTCGTAACTCTTAAGTTTCAACACTTAATACTTGCCTCAGGGCGTGCAACAAATTCTTGATAAACTTTCTGCGGTCTTCTTCTTTAATTAACAATGCCGTTCATTTGATTTGTTAAACCTCATGAAAATCGTAATTCGAATAGTTAATTATTTGAAATATATATTATTTAAAATGCGTAAAATTAGCAAAACCAAAATCAACGAGCTTTCGAGTGCCTGACATTATATTTTAGAATAATAAAATAAATATATAATAATTAATATATAATTATTATGGCAAAATACGCTGATATTTTTAATTGTAATTATCTCCATGATTAATCGTATAAAAAATTAATAATTTAAATATACGCGAAGTGAACTAAATACAGTGCTCATCATGGCTAAGATGTGATATTTTGGCATTATATTTATATATGTAAAAAAGGCAAAAAAAAAACAAAAAAAAGCAAAAAAAGCTAAAAACTGGAAATTGTAGCGTCATCAAATGGTCTGATGAGCCCATTAGAATCGGAAATTCATGCTAAAAATGTTTTACTTTAATTAATAGCCGCGTTCTATATAAAAATGTACTCGGCTTGTGGTAATTAAATAACTGGAATTAAAAAAATAAATAAAAAATATACACATGCACACACACACACACACACCCGCAAACATGCATACATATAAATACAAATTGCGAACGGCTTTTGCAGCCATCTTGACGCCGGTTTTTGAAATGTTAACCAAGTCAACAGTCCACAGCGTGAAACTTCAACTAAGCATTGCTGTGCATGTGTGTGTGTGCATGTGTGTGTGAGTGCGTGTGTGTGTGTGTGTGTGAGTGTGTATGGTGTGCTTACTATGGCCCAGCTATACAACAGCACAACGATAATAATAACAACACTGACAACAAAGGCAAAAGTATATTGAAGCCTGCCCATAAGATACCCTGCAAATTATCAAAAAGCCCAATTTGAAACTTATGTATGTTAATTAGGTAAAATATTGTATATATATACACATACAGATATGTACACATACATATACGGTATGCAGATAGAGGTTATGTTAACCTTTCGCATTTAATCGATATGTATGTATCTTACACGTGTATGTACATACATACTTGTACGTGTATATGTATGGCAATCGATAAAACGAGTTAGTCGGACTAATAGTCTAATAAATATTATATGCACAACCGCAATGCACATGCCAATGTATGTACATATGTCGACACATGTATGGATATTTAAAGCAATTTATATGCAATACATTCATTATTTGAAATATGTTATGTGTGTATATGGTATATTGTATTAACCGGAAGGATTCGAAAACTTTAATAAAATTCGTATTTCATATAATTTATTATGCTTTTTTTAAGCATTATTGTGGTTGATGAAAAAAATCAACCTACTCTCTATTATTTTATTTGGATTTCTTTTCATTTGTCTTTTTCGCAATTTAATACAAACGCAAAAATAAATTAATTATATTTTATTATGACGAAATAATTTTATTATACAATATGCTTATGTATTGGCCCACGCATAAATATGCAATTGAAATATAAATAATAATATTTTGAGTTATTTGATTAAAACGGGAATTTCGATTACCGGCCAGATAACGGTAACGATAATTGACATAAAAGTTTAACAAATATGTTACCATAATTATACTATTTATTTGTATGATATGGCTTTTTGCGGCTTATTTTGGCTACAGGGTATAACAGCAAAAATAACAACAACAACAACAACAAAATGAATGAGAAAGCGAAAGAGCAAAAAAAAAAAGAAAAGAGAGAAGTAAAGGAAAGGAAAGCGAACCGGAATCGAGGCATATTTTCCGCTTAAAATGCCACAATATGTTGACTTCACTCGGTGACAACGAGGAGAAGCAACAATTTATTTATTTTCATTTTATTTCCATGTGCTCGCTTTATTCTTGAATTTTGTTGTACTTGTTGTTGTTGTTGGTTGTTTACGGTTGGTTGTTGTTGTCGGTGCCTTTGGTAACGTTGTCATAAAACCCATACGAACATTTATGCACACCTCTTTATGCAGTTTACAAGCGAGAAAGTGCAGAGAAGCTTTTAGAAGGCAAAAAGGTAACTAAAATAAATAAATGTCCATAATAAACATGCACGAAGTGCGCAAATACACATACATACATACATGTACATGTCTTGTACACTTACACAAACAATTGTTTAAGGAGATTTATTTAAATGTTATCCACTTTACAACAAGGCATATTCCATTTGCAGCAAATAATAAAATTATTTAACTCAACTTAATTTAACACAAATATTGTTTTTTGGTTGTAAACATCATTTCATTATTCAGATTTCATATGTACATACATTTGTCGATTCCTTTGATATCGGAATATATGTATGTACATATATAAAAGGATGGGACGAAACGCGAAATATGTTATTGTATTTTTTTTTAAAGCTTTTTTTCTTGGTTATATTGATTTTAATCAAAGTTATCTATTGTACATAGATTATCTTATTATTGTTTATTAAATTATCTTGTATAATTGTTATTATAACTTGCTAATGTTGCAGTTAATATAAATATTTTAAACTTTTAGCATAAATTGGTTTATATTATAATAAACCACATTTAAAAAGTTTTCAAATGATTTGATTATTATTTTTATTTCGTTTTACTTTTTTTTTTGTTGCAATTATTTTTAATTTAAAATATATGACAGGGAAAATGGGAAATCTTTATTTAACCCTGGAAAAGAGCTGAGAAAATGCTTTAAAATTGCCAAAGTTTTGCCAATGAATTGCAGAACCTCTAATAGACCCAGCTGCCGAGTTTCGACAACTGTATTTAATTATAATTTATAGCTACTTTTGTGTAATCATCTTAAGCCCCCCCCCCCCAACCCCTCCTTGCAACTAATGTTATTGTTGTATGTATGTATGTACACTCGTTTTTAGAATTTTCATAAGTATTTGTAACTTGACTTTAGCTGCTTTCAATGGTCTTCTTGCGCTTCACTCTAGCCAGATTGTACGGTACGGTAATTGGTTTTAAATTACGCATTTAATTAATTCATTCAGCTCGGTTGGTTGAATGCATGTAGATACAGATACAGATGCAGATGCAGAGGCAGATGCAGATGCAGATGCAGATGCAGATACAGAAGCAATTGCTTCTAGCTTGACTCTGAGCTGTATTCAGCTTAGTTCTTAATTTTCAATTTTCAATTTTTGCGAATGTCAATTATTTTATTTTTTTTTTGTTCATAGTTTCCCGTTTGAATAATCACCATTTACTGTTAAGCGCAAAGCGTTAACTGCTTAATTGAATTCACGGTTTCCTTTCGACAAGGATTTAATTGTGGAATTTATGGCGTTGCATACTTTCGGGCGCAGGTTAGAAATTTCAATACAAAGTGTATGTAATTTAATAGTTATGCCCAAAATAATAGGTTATTGGACAGTTGTTGTCAATGTTTATTGATTTGTCCTTCTAACTAAATCAAGACAATAACATTTACATAACATACATACATACATACATCATAGTGCATATTAGTTTCTGAGTACAGTTGTATGTACCGTAATTCATTCAGTCGCTATACAAATTTCATATTGAACTGTATCAACACAAGTCGACACACCCTGTGGGGCATACACACACACATATAGTACATACATTCGCAAGTGTGTATGTGTGTGTGTGTGTGTGTCTGAGAGTGAATTTTACAGTCGAATTGTATTGATTCGTTAATAAGAAAATATTTACTTTAATGCACATAGGGAATTGAATTTCTTCATTTTACTTAAATAACACATTCGGTTAAATCTGAAAATTCAAATGAAACAACTTCACTAACTAATTAAACATTTTCATCAAAAAAACAAAAAAAAAAAAAAAAAACAAATAGATATACAAAATACAAAACGACGATGTCTTAGCCTGAAAACATAATATAAAGATTTTCATATTGTACAATTTTATTATTGTAAAATAAAGTACATTAATAAATACGTTTGCTAATAAAAAAAAAATACTTAAATATTTAAAAGAACAATTTTTTTTTATTTATGTCATATTATTAAAGACAATAATTCATACAACTTAAAATTAAAACTTATAATATTTTCTAATACTTAATAAATTTTAACTTTTTTTTTTTGGAATTTATAGAATTTTGTAAATTAGATGATTCTAGTTTTAAACTGTTCGTAAGATGTGGATACGTTGTTAATAATAATTGCCTATCTTTATACATTACAATACATATGTATGTAGTTGACACACAGACACACACATGCACACGCATACGTATTTACAAACACATACATGTATTCCCAGTTTATAAATTGAATATCCTTAGGGTGTAGGCATAAAAGCAAATACCCGGTAAAATGTATCTTATTACAAATGGCCACACAGAGAGAGAGCTAAGCATACGAACACACACACATACACAAGCATTTATGCATACACATGTGCATATACATACATACACATACAAGTAATATGAACATTCGATTATTTCGCATGTTTGTGCAAATAAATAGCAAGAGCATAACGCGAATGAGTCCATGTCTCGTGTCAATTGTAATTTGAAATTGCGAATTGTAAATTGAGAAAAATTACTCTTTAATTAATGTATAAAATAATTATATCAACGACGACAACAAGAACAACAACAGCAAGAACAAAAACAAAAACAAACGCAATGCAATAATGACAACGCTGCATGTACAATTTTCTACATACATTAGCAAATTAATATGATATTTTATGTAGATTTCGATAGACTTTCACATTAATAAATATATACAATATGTATATACATAAAGATACCCTGTACTTTGCTCCGTTGTTTAATTAAAGATATTGATTACTATTTTTACCATTTGAATTTAATGAAATTCCTCTGAAAGTAATGCTAAAAATATCTTGAAAATACATATAATAAGTATAAGCACGATTATTTTATAAAAAGTTTATTACGAAAATGCATGTCGTATTTACCACAATAAATAAATATTTTGTTAATTTTAACAACTTATTTTATTTAAAATGAAATAGTAATAGTTAAAAGACCTTCTCATCTGTTGGGTTGAATCACGTTCAGCAAGGGCTGGGTATATGATGAAATGACAAAAACATGAGTACATATAAAATAATATAAGTATGTATGTATGTACATATACATATAAGTATAATATTTCAATAGGTGTTCATTAATTTCGAACAAGCACAAATCAATAATGTTGCATATTTTGCCAGACATCGGCCAGATGTGCCACAACGTTGGCCCACAGGTAAACCGAATGAAAATTCCAATTTTTTCAGCCACAGGCCAGTCCAGAAATCGACTAGGATTTTCTCAATTTTGACTGCCTGCCGCAGAGATGGGCTTGTGGCAGGAGGGCTGTTTCATAAGTTTGCCAAAATTGTATTTTAAAAACATGAAAAATATATTAATTTTATATGTTTTTTGTTCTTGTTTTGTTCTTCAAGTTTGTATTATTATTATTTAAATTGTAAATTAATAAGCAACTAAGAGTAATATTTTATGCTACCCTCGCGGTAAATACCATATGCTGTATGTGTAATCTGTAGCTTCTGACATCCATGGCACGGCACTTATCACTGAGTCAATTGGCGCACGGGACAATTGGCAATTGGCAATTCGACAACCACAAGCCGCAAACTGTTGAGGGCCTTTTCCAAGAATTTTCCCTCGTCGCGTGTATCCTGTGCATCCCATTTACCTATACGTACGTATGACGATTATTTATTGTAGATTAAAAATTAAAATGAAAATGAAAATGAAAAAAAAAACACAACAACAGAAATATGTATTAAATCTGATGGTATCGGTCGGAGTTGCATCCCTTATACCATAAGTAATGTTCACCACAAATCGACCAGCAATTGGCATCTGTGGCTGATTAATTACGCTAAACACAGATATTATAAATTAATTAGTTGCACACCTTTGAAGAGATTCAGTCAATTGTAATGGCAACAATCATTGATAAATTTAATCAAATTATCAATATCTGATGTATACTATATATATATTGTACATCCCATCCTAAAATGTTTTATTGTATTGTATGTTAATATAATTGTGTGTGAGCAATGAAATTATTGTAAAAGAATATTTTAAAACGATAATTAAGCATTTATATTTAATACAATAGTATATAATTTTTATGAAAATGATTTAAAATTGATTTGATCATAAAGTACAAATCGTTTTCTGTTAAATAAGATTTCAAATGAGATGGGATGAATAGGGACAAGCTTTAACTAAGTTAACATTGCTCGTGTAATCTGGCTTTTATTTCGTTTTTTCTCACATAAAATGCAAAATTTTCACATTTCACAGTTGTTTGTTAAAAATTCCAATTACAATAAATCACACACCGCACATAGAATCCTTCATCTCGTTCACTTGCATTGGTAATATATTTTTATTTCAAACCAAAAACAAAGCAAAAGTAAAAGCAAATCAAACAAAATAAAAAAAAAAAAACGAAAAGAAAAGACAATAAAAAACAAAAAATGTCGCGAATGCGTATCGATATTTATGTGCCGCAGGCAATACGTTTTCCGGAATTGAGCATGAAAAGCCTCAAGCAGAAAGATCAAATAATGTTGCAACCGTTGGCCAATGAAAAGCCAGAGGCATCACCCGTTGCCGAGGTGGCAGCTGCCGTCATTGAGGCGGACAACGATATTATTAATGGTAATGGCAGCGGTCGCTCCGTCTATGTTGTCGATAATCAGGGTCGATTGCTCGAGCATGTCCGTTACCAGGGCGGCGACTATCGCAACGCACTCCGTGCTGCCATCAGCGCCACTCCGACCCACTGGAAGCAATGATGCCCAGCCCCGCCACAGCACATACCACATCCACCTAGGCAGCAGCCGATCTCAGTCTACTATATCCTGAATACCACAATTATAACGGAGCATCCTCCCGATCTACCATATATCCCAAATATCGAAATATCCAATTACCGATATATCACCATTATCACTCTACCCCGACTTATGCGGAAAATATACGATTCTCTTGATTTCTTATAGTCAACCCAAAGTCTGTTCTTGTGCCACAAATATGCATTTCGCTTTATTTTTTTTTTGTTTATATATTTCTGCATTTTTTGGACCAACGGATGCATTTTTACAAATAATAGTATTTACTACATTTTCTTGTTTTTGTTATATGTTTATAATGATTATAATATTGTACCATATACAGACAACTCTTCGACTGTGCAATATAAATGCTTCAAGTTTAAATAAATTAATTTGAAAATGAAAAAAATATTTAAAATTGAAATTTCCTTTTTTTTTACGCATAATAATATTATTCCACCTACAAAAACATTTTGAGGGAATAAGTAAAAATGTAACATTATTGTTTATTAACAATAAAACAAAACAATCAAATTGTTTCGAGCGTATTCAAAGAAAGTCGGAAGTAAGACATGATTTGGTTTAATTTAAAAAAATAAGAAAGAAAATGAATGTTAAGCGTTTTGGCGGCTGCAAAACGCTTTAAAGTATGCAACAGTTTGCCAATAAACGCTGCAGGCTTATGAGAATCGTAGGTAAATGTTATAGGAGGGGGGGGGGAGGGGTAGGCCACCGAACCTTGGCCAGAACACAAATTGAGGGAACAAGTTGAAAATTGGCTTAAATGGCAAACACTACCGAGCAAAACCAGTATCGGGGCACAAGCCCTCATTCACACCCACATCTACAGCCACACCCATACGCATACTCACACTCACACTCACAGTCACACTCACATTCATATTCACACTCACACTCACACTTCCAACTACACCCAAACCAGATGCAGAACCTGTGGCAAACAAACAGAGAAAGCCACAGCCAATGCACTGTGCAATGCACTTCCACAACCCGCGCCACTTCCCGCCATTCATTGGCATACCACACCTGACCTCTCACCTGACCTCTCACCTGACATCACCTTGTTACGTTTGTTTTACTGGAGGCCCATTTAAAGTTTCAAGTAGCCCCCGCGATGCGCGATAATGGGACATACACGAGTCGCCACCATACGCCCGCCATTCACGATTTTCCATTCTCCATTCTCCATTTGTTGTTTCCAATAGGCCAAATCCCCCAAAGCTCCACAGCTCCAGAGCTCCAACTGCCAAGCTAACCATGTGCTCCGGCACTAACCAATCCCCTCAGATTTGACGTAATTTATGACTTTTGGCGTTTCCATTCGCCATCCGGTAACCTCCAATCTTCAGGCTTCAACCTCCGGCCCGTCCACCTGTCGCTATTGTGGATGTGACCCTGCGGATGAGTTGACTACCTGGTGGGCATTATGTTAAATTTTATGAGTCTTTGCCATGGCAACAGGTCAAGCAGCACTCTGGATATTCAAGAAGAGGAGTTGGGGTTCCATTCTATGGGTATTCGTATACATAAGTGTATCCCAGGCGCTTTAGGAGTCTGGCTCCAGTGTCGCTCGACCGTGCTTAAAAGTCTCAGAAATTATTGATAAAAAGAAATTTCTGTAACTTTATTTCATTGTAATATGACTACATTTACTTGCTTGTGTGTGTGTGTGTTTGTTTGTGTGTGTGTCTGTGTGCCATAGACATAAACACCTGGACTCAATAGCCATCATCCGCCTCAAATGCCGAGCTTGCCGCTGGCTTTCCCGCTGAGCACTGAATAAGCGATTGGAGCAAGCTGCTCATCTGGCAATCTAATTGGTTCGATGATAAACTTATGTAAAAGGCGGCGATGCATACGTAAATGTTACGCACAGGCATTCAGATTCAGATTCAGATTGAGATTGAGAAATCGAATTGAATTGACTTGAGTCGGCTTGTTTCGACTTGAATCGGCTTGTTTCCTGTAACATACATGGTTACGTTCGAATTCAATTGAAATCAGCTCAACAAAAAAAACCAAATAAATAAAATAAAAATAAAAACATAAGAAAAAAAAATATATGTATATATATAGGAATGTATGTATATCATACAATGTGGAGGGCTTAGAGTCTTTGAAGCGTGGTTTTAAGTTGGTTCAGTTTGATATCCCTCAATGCATTCAAGACATGTTCATACATACCTTACTAGTAAATAAGTATATGTATATATTTCCGCTTCAACAACAACAACACTAAAATAAAAATAAAAATACAATATGAAACAAAATTAAAAAGAAACCAAATAAACCGTACGAAATGCCTTTGAAAATAAGTTGAAAATGCTGGTAAACGCATAGAAGCTCAAAAGTTTTCAGGGAATAAAAAGATATTGAATCTATGATGCTTGAAATAAGTTTGATATATACAATAAAACATATAAATGAATCTCAAATAAATAAAATAAGGGGGAAATAACTAGACGAAAAAGTTTGGGCAAATCTTAACCAATTTTGGTTTGAATAAAAGTAAATTTACAAATTGTTTATTTTATACTTTATACTTTGTATATACATAATTTATTTTTGCAACAATTAATTAAAAAAGGATGTCAACATTTTGTAAATAATTTCACTTAAACTAAAATATGCTTTGATGCGGTATCGGACCCAAGAGGAGCCGTAATTATAAATTCAAAAATGTTAATCATAATTTAAAAAAACAAAAAAAAAAAAAAAAAAAAAATGGAGTAGAAGGTAAAATTAATAATTTTATTGATTAGCTAAACGACACAACAACGGGCCAGCTGATGTGCCTTGGCTACTTAATTGAGCTGCTAAGCTCCTGTTAGAGTGGAGTACGGCGGGTTTTGTCCAATTTGCATTGCACGTAGAGCCCTGCGAGTGGTTGGGGAATTCCCCCGTTGTGCCACAGCGGACACCGATTGTGCGCCACGACTGAGCGTTTAATGCGCGACGCGCTTAAGCTGCCAGTCAAAAAAAAAACAACGAAAAAAAAAAAAACCGAAAACACAAACAACAACAAAAAAAACCAAAAAAACCAAGAAAACAAAAAAACAAATGTCTAATTAATTAGTCGAGCATCTAAAACAGTTACCCCAGCCACAGCTGAGGCCTGACAGCCTAGACAGGAGCTAACGCAGAGGCAGCAGCCGCTGAATGCGAGCAGCCAATGTAATGTTGAGATGTTGCTACCCCGCCACACGTTGGGCGCCTTGGTGTCTGGAGCATGCGCTGAATGTAAGCGAACCGGGTTGGTGGGTTGGTGGCGCAGTGGGTGTGCGAGCGAGTGAGCTGTACAACTGTTGTTGGCCTTGATGGTAGCGACGACAGCAACGACAGCAACGATAGCAACTACAATAACGGTGACGACGACAGCTGTGCCCCTCACTCAAGGTTAACCTGTTGAAAGTGCATATTGCGCATACGCCACGTCAGCGGGCGACCGTGTTCACATGTCCAACAGGTAACCCACTGGCATTGCTACGAACAACCCACACTCCGACTCTGCGCCTGGCCACACACTTCCATTTGGCGGCACATTTCGCACGAGATTCAGCATCATTGTCACTGGACGAGATCGGAAGGAGCATCAGCCTACCCCAGCAGTTGACCATGATAAGGAAGTGTTTCAAGGTTTAGTGGCGATCCAATTCATTCAAATATTCTAATAGCAAATTGTGTCATGACATTCAGTTTGAGCAAATGCGTTTATTATTCTTTAAAATTCGTATTTATTTATTATTACATATATTTAATAATACTTCTACACAAACAAAAAAACAAAAATGTTGAGGAAAACAAAGAAAACAAAAATCCAGGTTATAAGCTGGATCACGGCCATAGTCTGGTCCTTGACAACTTTTACCATGTGGCCCAAAATTGTTGCCCAACTGTCTGAGACGAAGGCCAAATGCCGCTCGCCCACGCGCTGTCAACATTTTCCCCCAAGCGATTCAGAGATTTCAATTCAGCGCTTGCTGAGCAACAGCAATTGTTGCCCCTGCACACACACACACAAACACACACACACACACACACACACACACGCGCATACACAGCATCAACGGATAACATTGTTTTCGACACACAGACACACTAACAAACACAGACATGCCATATACACACACACACATGCATACGCACACATGAATTGGATCCTTTCGAATCACCTGGTCGCACTTCGGCTGCCTGTTGCTGAAAAGCCGACATCGTCATCGTCATCGTTGCTACTGTTGCTGCTGTTGCTGTTGCTGCTGTTGTTGCTTTTGTTGCTGTTGCTGCTGTTGCTTTTGTTGCTGTTGCTGCTGTTGCTATTGCTGTGGATGTCCTTCAGCTGGCAGCTGGTATTAAAGGACGCGCAGACTAGCGGCAGCGATTAGTCAACTGTGGAACGTGGGGCTGTGTTATATTTTTACAACGTGGCTCGCACTTGGCGGCAATTGAGCGCTAGCAGAGCAGCTGCAGCACTTGCCGCACTTGCCGCACTTGCCACACTTGCCACACTTGCCACTTGTTGACGGAGGCCACCAGAAACGAGAACGAGGACAATAAATACCAATGAGAGCGAGCGAGGACGAGCCAAATAGAGAGAAAGAGAAAAGAGAGAAAATACACAAAAAATAAAAGAAAAAAGAGAGCAAGGCAACACCAGCAACAACAACAACAAAGGCGAGAGAACGCGAAGCGTTAACGCCAACGTCGATGCCAACGCCGATGCCAACGTCGACGTCAACATCGCAGGCAAAGCCAGACGAGGCTACCTCGTGAGTTGGCCAGTGTGCCATGCAACAGATGCTGTGCAACATCCAAGCAAAAAGGTTGTGTGGCACACGCCAGAGCAAAGGAGCCAATCAAGCTAACAGCACCTCAAGCCGAACACCGCAATCCACCCACAGACTAAAAATAGGCAGGCACACAGAGTCCACAAAGTCCACAAAGTACACAGAGTCCACAGTTTTCAAAGCGTTCCAGCCTATCGTCACATGTTGAACGTGCAACAAGTTTTGGAAAATTCTGGCGCAAAGTGCTAAAATAGTAGCTTAAAAAAGCTAATAAAAAAAATAAAAATAAAATATCACAATGATATAAAACTAAACAACATTTAAAAGCAAAATTTTATGCGAAATTTTAAATAAATAAATTAATAATAACTGAACAAAAGTAAATTATTTTTTTTGTGTGCGCCTTTTGGCGATAAAAAAAAATTTAAAAAAAATCTAAAAACATAAAGCAAAAAGTGTTGCAATTGTTGGTTGTTTTTTTTTGTTTTTTTTTTGTTTTTTTGTTATTGTTATTATCTCTAATGTTACTGTTATTGCTGATG
The DNA here is from genome assembly GCA_037075045.1 of Mulgravea parasiatica. Classification (NCBI taxonomy): domain Eukaryota; kingdom Metazoa; phylum Arthropoda; class Insecta; order Diptera; family Drosophilidae; genus Mulgravea; species Mulgravea parasiatica. The sequence goes on along the minus strand of JBAMCR010000235.1, from coordinate 21,267 downwards.
TTGCCACAGTACGTGCAAAACGTTGTGGTCCGTGCTACAGTATTACCTAACTAGAGCAAATGAAATGTACAAAACTAAAAAATAAAAGCAAAAAACTGAATAACATGAATACAATACAATAATGAAACTCATGAAAAATAAAACCCAACGAATCATAAATATTCATATTGATGAATCAATGAGAAATTTGCCTGAAGCCAAAGTACAAGAGAAATGAGATTTTCATCAAATTATTAAACGGCGTACCAGAAAGAGGATTCTTCAGTTATGTCAATCAATAGATATATTCAAAAGTAAATCCTTAGCTATAGTCAAAAATATATATATACTATATACATATATACATAAGCATATACGTATATCTATATACTATATATATGTATGTTCATAAGAATAAAAGTTCAGATAATAATTGTTATTAACAATCATGTCAAATTGAGCCCAACTGTTGCATTTGTTGTTCGTGTTCAGCGTTAATGGATTGTATGTACAAGTATTTTCCTATTGTTGGTATAAGGAATTCTCAAATAATTCTAAATGAAAATAAACTACAATACTTTGATAATAACTAGTTAAATGTACACAACTATATACGTAGAAAATCAAAAAAACCAACAAACAAAAAAAAACACAAGAAAAAAGGAAAAATTATTGCTTGACTAGAAGCATTTCAATAAGGATCATAAGAATAATTGCAATGAAAATCAGCTGAAAAATCATGAGCTATGCGAAAATGTCCAGAGAGATCAAAGCAAGCTACAGGAGAAGTTGATCATAATAATATTAACTAATAACAGAATAATAATAACAATAATAAAACCGAACAGCATTGTTAATTGCATGAAAATTAATCACAAATTGTTAACAGAAAAAAAAAACAACAAAATAAATAAATTATTAACAAAACATACATAATAAAGGTAAAACTTATTTAAGGACACAGGACAAATACACAGCAACAAAATGTGAGTATTGAAATTATAATAATAACGCACATATTTTATAAATAATATATTATCAATATATTATACATATAATATAAAATATAATATATATTTTTTTAACCCGTTTTTTATTTTTTAACGTAGACTTCTTATTTTTTTTTTGAAACTATGCTTATACAGAGGATTTTTAAATCTCAATAAATTGCAATACTTAAGTTAAACAAATATTGAAATATTGTAGAAATAATAATCTGATATATGTATGTATGTATAATATATAAAATTTGATACAGTTGCTAATTAACATTAAGAGTTTTAAATTAATTTCAATTTGTATACGTAAATATATAAAAACGATTTAATGAAAACACGTTGGAGAATTTGTTACAGGGTATTTGCTAAAAAAAAGAGCTTTCAGAATTAGGGTATAGTTACACACATTATTTATAATTAATTTGTAATCTATACACGATTGAATTTTTTTTCATATTTATAATTTACTTGCAAATATTTTTTATATTGTAAGCATTTAAGTTTAATAAACCCACTCGCTTGCTTTGAGCTAAAGATAGGGTATTACCGGAGGTAAATTAAGATAGAAATGCACATAATTAATAACAGTAAATGATTGAAAACATTCGTAGCAGATGCCAAATTAAATTAAATTTAAATAAATTAATTTGCGTAGACTCATTGAAATGTATTATCTTAAATTAAATTTGATGTGGCAGTGTGGGAGTGGCTATTGCATACGCAAATATATACACCATATACAAAAATGTATATATATAAATATCAATATATATTATAGCATATAGACATAAATACATATTCATATAGTATACGAGTATTTATTTCAAATAAGAACAGATAATTTGATTTAATTAACTGTGGGGCGCCACTTAATGAGGCATTCAACGTTACCAATTAGGAACAGCAAAATAACCGCCAAATATCTCAGGTAACATGAAATTGAGATTTCTGCTCTAATGAAATTTTGTGGTAGACATTGAATGATGTCCACTCTCCTACCCCTCCCTACCTCCCTACCACCCTACCTCCCTTTTCCCACCACCCTCTCTGCAACCTCATGCTGTCGCTTATTGTCATTGGCTGGTTACCATGGCAAATACCACAATACATGAATCATTTTCGTCAAGTCACTTGGTGCTTTTAATGTCCTTAAGTATTATAAAAAAGGATCAGTTTTGAAATGCAGAATACCGCAAAATATTGTGGCATAAAAGGTATTCTATCAATTAGCATACCCTGGATTATTTTCATACTAGCCTGGGGTTATTTATCATTTGAAACCATCTTCTGCTCGTATAAAGTGAAAGTATTAAAGAATATGTTGCATAATCGATAAGAATTGTTGTTTTTGTTTCCGATAAAACTAAACTAAATATATAATATTATATTAATGGGATATGGGTGCAGGGTAAATTGAGGTCGGACCTTCTCAAGTGCAGTGCTCTAATTTTGTGTTTTTTGTTTTGTTTCGTTTTGTTTTGTTTTGTTTTGTTTCGTTTTCATTTTTATTTACTTTTAAACCTTATATCCAAGCACCAATCCATACTATCTTGACTCTGTTTGAACTTTGAACTCATTACACAAAGTGCTTAGGGGCAGGCCTCATTGTTATTGTTCTGTGGAAAATACAGAACAGAATATATCCAGTTAATGGCTAACTGCAGGTAAGTAAGCACACCTTAAGCTACATTTTAATGTGCAAAGTTTTTAAGTGTTTTTAAAGTACAACAATATATGATACAATATTTTTGCAATTAAATAGAATATACAAATTCTCTATTGACACTTATCATATACTTAAGAGCGTGTTCGACTGAATTATGATATATACAATATTGTACAATTATCTCACTGGCAGTGCATAAATCACAGTTTAATTTTCTCGAGTCCTTTTATCGTATTGTCGTTGAGCAAGATTGCATTTGCTCACAAATCCTTGGGACAACAAGCATTCCAATAAGCAAATTCATTTCAGTACATTTGCTTAGATAAATGTTAATTTGTCAGTTCTTTTTTTTTGGAAGCGGGCGAGCGGGGTAAGCCATTGAAAGTTTTGCTATTTTTGGCAAATGTTGACAAAAGTCTAACAAAATGAAAATGATTAAATCTGTCTGCTGCAGGGTTAGTATAAATATAAATGTTGTTGTGTCTCTCTCTCTCTGTGTGTGTGTGTGTGTGTGTGTAAGACACATAAAACTGTGTTGTACAATACATTGGGGGATTGGGGGGAGGGCATGGGTGGCAGTTCGACAATCATTTGTAAATTCCTAGACATTAGTCAGCCCGCTCATCACTGGCGATTGCCGTGCATCCTCTTACGCTCATTAGTAGCACATTTATCCAGTACGTGATTCAGCTGCAAATGTGCAGATACTCGTGCTTTCGTATCCCAAAGAAATACACAGATACGCAGCAGATACTCAAATACTCATATACAAGACACAAGCTACTCATACTAACATATACCATATACAACAAATCCAGAGACGTGGACTGAGCATAATAATCATACTCGAAACTGTTGCTTGCCTTTGGCTTTACTTGGCGCAAGTGTGTGGGTGTATATACATACATACATACATACATACATATATATGTATATTTATTGTATGTACGTAACTGACACGCTAGGGAATTTAATGTTCTTGTAGCAATCTCACCTCCTTCTCGGCCCGATCAATTCCACCTGATGCTTTACATTTGCATTTTGGGGCATATTGCAATTGAAGTTTTGTTCGAGTGAATCGATTGCACGTAGAACTTCTGGGGATTAGCGAGTGTATGTCAAGGCATCTGCGGAACGTGGCCAGGGGTTGACAGTAGTCATAACCATTCAGAACTTGTAGTCAGTTAAGGGTAAACAATTCCCAGGGCCAACTTTTTGCATGCCAAATGAGAAAATGAATTCAAAACGGCATCAACAGATGAAAACACAACAACAAAAACTCTCATCTAGTAGATATCCTGTGTAGATGTCCTGTGCAAATAACACAACTATTGCAGGTAACTCGACCAATCAAAAGAAGAAAAACATTTTTCACATTGACCAAACTTTTATGCTTTTCTCATTTTTTAAATATGTTAATTATTCCATTTTGATTCACGGTTATTTTCCTTGCATTTTCGTGTGCCTGGCATTCATTTCAGCATAAATGTTTATTAATTTCACAAAATAAGAAAACAGCTTCTCAATATTGTATAATATGAGTAGACTGTTTTTATATTGTATGTCACGAATTTACGTTAACCAAAGGTCATTTCCCCAGATTGTGGTTTTCCTGGTATTTTTCCATTTCCCGAGCAAGCAGCTCGTCAAAACTTTGTCGCCTTCAAAAGAATCTCAATATCTAAAAGTGCAGTTCCTTTTAATATACTCATATATAGAATAATCTGACATTTAAATCCAAAATATGAGACAGTTCATATTTCCGACTAAATTAGCTAGAATGGAAAACGTTTTTAGTTTTTTTTTTTTTTAGATTTTAGTGAGTTTTTATTTTAGTTTGATAAAATGTGATGAGGAAATTAGCAATTTTTAGAAATGTATATGGTGTGTATATATAATTTCACAACTCATACACAGATATATAAAAAAAATATATATCATTTATATAAATATATAAATATTGGCAATCTGATCAATGACTGACACATTTCCGGCACATGGCAAAACTTCCGATTTTTATCAATGTTGTCACTTCAGCAGTTCCAGTGAAAAATGGAACATGGAGGACGTTGCTACTTAGTTAAAAGGAGACACATTGGGATAGACAGAGACAGAGAGAGAGAGACAGAGGGAGAGAGAGAGAGAGAGAGAGAGAGAGAGAGATAGAGAAAAGAAAGAGACATGAGTGAAAAGAAGACTGAATGCGAGAGAGCGAGAAAGTTTCATATTTATGCCTTGATACATTTTATTTTACTCAATTACGCTTTAAGACTTAATTTACAACATTGGCGTAAATGTTGTTAACTGAAGTGGGCCAAGGGTCCCTGCTTGTGTGTGGGTACAGTCCGTAACTTCACTGCTGACCACACACTTACACACACACACACACACACACACACACTCACCCATAGTAATGGCAGCTACTTCGTCGTTGTCAGATATTTATGAAAATATTTTATCATTGGGCCCTCTGAAGCGACGACACAGTCATTCAACTCCTGTTGGACAGCTGTTTTGTTGTTGTTGCTGTTTTTCTTTCTTACTCTGTATACCCTGTAGCCATTTAAGTCACAAAAAGAGCTGTATGAAACTAGTGGCATATTGAATTCATTTCTCAATCAATAAGCACTCAGGCAGAGATTAAATAACAACATAACATTTTTTAGAGTATCCCCCTTTGTTTTTCTACAGGGTATCCTGAGCAGAGGTATGCTCTAGTTTACACCCATGTTGTGGCTGTGCCAATGTTGACTGTCTGTGGGGCGGGCTATTTAAAAATATTGCATAAATAAATTGCTCTGGTTGTTTTTGGGTAATTTAAATGGCAACATGATTAGTTTTAATTGCTGTTGGTGTCAGCTTAGTGACACTTCAAGAACGAAGAACTTCTGTTAATTTCATGTAATGTTTATGCTAAGCCATACTGTTAAACGTACGTGTATGTATATGTATATGCATATGTGTGTATGCATGTGTTTATAGAGTGAATCCATAACTTGAAGCTTTTCCAAGGCTATGTGGCACAAAAAAAGGATTAACACATTTATTTAGGAGGATTATTTGTAGTTACTTTTTAGCTTAAGACCGGAGCTAATGGAAGCAGAAGTTATATTCAATTAGCACTAAGTTAAACATACGAACTAATTTACTTAGCCATAGCTTAATTGATGCTGTCATCGCCTTGGCTTAGTTAGTTGGGCTGTAAGCTGGCCCAAATAGTCCTTTAAGCTGGTTATATGGAAACCGACCAAACAAACATATTATTAAAGTGCGTATATACAATACAATAGTATTGGCTGAAAGAGGAAAACCATTCAGCCATAGGGGGGTAGCAGATTGTGAAAGGCCCTTAAAATGCCGTAGAGCCTATTTTAGGGGAATCCCCGACACATGCTTTCACAGTTTCTGCTTTCATAGCCAATATTCATGTTTTTTGTATGGCTTGAAAACAGCCAAATGCGCTCAAGCTAAAATTTCGACTCTTCAATCTCCAGTTTTCTGTTTCTAATGAGCTAACACAGTTCGCAGTTGTTTGTGTGCGTGTCTGTGTCTGTGTGTATGCGTGTGTATGACTGTGTGTGTGTATTTACAGAGGGCTTTAAGTAGCCCATGATTGACGTCCGAGAAAGGGAGAGTAGGCAAGGGGTAGGAGGAGGGGTATGCCTGTGTTCGTGCGTGCGTGTTTTTGTGTGTGTGTGTCTGTGTGTGTGGGACAAAGTGTAATGCCAACTAAGCGATATGAGCAAATGTTCAAGTAATATGAGCCATAACACTGACAGGGTCAATACTATAAATTGAACAGCCAAAAGGAAAACGTTTTGAAACATTTACAGGGCCCTTACGTGCGCAGTCAGCGCATAAAAAACGCAGGTGTCAATGAGCTATAGGTATAAATAAATACACACACAATACACACATATATATATATACACATACATACATAGAGACAGAGCTGAAAGTGTGTCACAACTTGCAGGGATGTTAAAAAATGCATTCAAGCGTTAAAATGCTATCGATTCGATGCTAAAAATATATACAAAAGCTAAAAAGAGGCACAACACACACACACACACACACACCTTACATATGTATATATGTTCGCACGCACACACCCAAAAATATAAGAATCGGTTTTGTTTTTATGATCAAGGCATCTCTCGAAAGTGATCAAGTATTTTATAATGGAAAAATATAATTTGGAATTAATTAATTATTATTATAATTCAATTTAAAAATCTATCATAAATTATTTAATAAAAACAAAATAAAGGGTATATTCTGTTATAAAATTCTGATAAGTTGGGGTATATTCTTACTATAGTATATCAAATCAGTTAATTTTGAAATAAGAAACAAAATACAAAGAAAAAAGTTATTTTAAAAACTTAATCACAGCTAAATAACTTGAATGCGAAGACCAAATGTGTCGCTACATAAATGTAATGTTAAACAAAATTAAAAAAAAAAATATATGTTTGTTAACTGAAAAGCTCCAACAAGGTGTAAAAATAATGAAGCGAATAAAAGAAATACATACGAAAAACAAAAACAAAAACAAAAAAACAAAAAAAGCGTTGGCAATTCAAAGCTTTTGGTGTCAACTTTGTGGCACTTTAACAATTTATCAAGGGGGTGCGATGGTCGGGGAGGAGGCTACGGGCATGGCAGTTGTAATAATTAAAACTGAAATGTGACACATGTAACATTACATGCGACATGTAACATTAAAATAAATAAAATGTAATAAGTACGCTCGAAAATCGCACTGGGACCTCGGTAGCTGGAAAATGTATTTAACATACACTATAAAAAATGTCGAAAAATTGAGATCATGATTCCAATTCGAACGTTTAAACAAATAATGTCCTGTCGTCTTTTTTTTCAATTTTAATCATGCAGCTGAATAAGGACAAATATCCTTGAAAGTTGACATGAAGACGAACAAAATGATAAATGTAAAAAACAAATAATAAAATAATTACAATAAAACTAAAAATTAAAACAAAAATTGTTTTTGCAATAAAATAAACACAAGTATTATGTAGCTCTTTATTTATATACACATATATAAGTATTTAATGTTGCATGTGGCATGTGGCCACATGTTGCGCACTTTGATAATGCCTCAAAATGTAAGCAAGCCGCACGCTAAATTTAACACGAGACATTTCATTGACAGACACGCTGAACACGAGTTTTGAACAGACAAAAGGACTGAGGTATGTTGTAACTTGTATCCTTGTATCTTATACACACACACACACACACACACACACACATTTATAATTATAGAGCAGCATATGAGAGTGTGCGTGTGTGTCATACTTGCGGCTGTGGCAGTCTGTTTCATTCAGAAGGCGCATTCAAGTGTGCCCCTATAGTATATCCAAGCTGAATGCATGTCAGCAATTGTATATGGTAGGTGTTGCCGTTTCATTCTAACCCATTCTATCCCATACCATACCACCCCCGCCACCCCCATGCCCAGTGGTGTAAGCATCAAGGATGTACATTTAATAATAGCCCATAACTAAACTATGACTTGAACAATCTTCTCTCGCATTCGTATTCCATTCCAGCTTTGCAGTTCACGTTGTTGTTATCCTTGACTTGTTCGACATGGCGTATGAGCAATCGCATCCCTGTGCATCCCCATAGCTAATTAAACATGCCCGACTCTACGGCAGCAGATCCAATGCCAATCAAATATCTCGCATTCTTACTGCGTATAACTACCTACATACATACAATAAACACACCCACCCACCCACCCACCAACCCATCCGACTGGCCTATCCAGGCAAGAGGAGAAACAAAAGAAATCTCAAAATCCCAATTCTGTAATCTCATCCCAAGCGTCCAATGTTTGAGGTGCTAGAGCTGTTGGCATCGGTATGCCACATATTTAATTTGGACCGTCGCATTGGCAGCACCCATTGAGATTGAGGGCATTGCAGACGGTATCCGATGCATACCATACTGTGCTGACATTTGCGCTGACTGACTGCATGATACCCTCTACATAACAATTACGCATTGATCCCTTATAGTTTTACATTTGCGATTCTGTTTCCTTCAACATTTATGTGTAGATTTATTGTGACTTTAAAATCTTTATATCTCCCTCTTACTCTTACGTTTAATGTTTATGTTGCGGATTACGCGTATGTTGACATTAACGCTTACGTTTACTGTCACGTTTACATTCACGTTTACGTTTACGTTTGCGTTTACGTTTACATTTATCACAATCCTGAGTATATTATACGGTACACAAACAAACATACACACATACATACATACATACATACATACATACGCACTCGTATATGCTTTTGTTTAAATTTTAAATGGGATTAACTCCACCGCAACCGCCATCGTCAACGACGATTTCATTAACGTTTTTCGTTACGTTGAGCAATGCTTCTACGTTTATGTTTTCGTTTACATGTATGTGTGTATGTAGTTACAGTTACTGCTACTGTTACAGTTACTTTTATGTTTATTTTAAGTTTAATTTTACGCTCATGTGAATGTTTACGTTCACGGTTACGCATACGTTCTCCGTTTATGTTTACGTCAAAGTGAACGCTTTTCCGTTTTCCGTTTTCCGTTTTCCGCTTTTGTTTGTGCTTTTTTTTTAAATAATAATAATAATAATATTTAGTTTAGATATTCGTTGGCGTATTACATTTACTTTGGGGCCATCAAATGCAGTTGCCGCTCGGTTTTCAATTGTCAACATTCGCTGTCATTCACGTCTTGGCCAAGTTAATATGCCCACAATGCTACCCTACACATTCTCATACATAAAGCTTAGGTATGACAGAGTGAACTGCTTTTTGCCTTTGGAGAATGTAACTACTTCATTTGTGTGCGTGTGTGTATCTGTGTGTGTGGCAAGGTTGCTGTTGCTGGCACTTGGTATAATTACAAAACAGCAACAACAACGAAATTTAGCAGCAAGTGTCAAACGGCAGAAAAACATTTTCCATCACATGTGCAAATCAGGAAAAATGAGGAAAAAAAAAAAGAGAAACCAACTTAAGTAAAACTCTGGAAAACATCATCAAAATATGAATTGTGCTTAGTTTAGGCAAGTTGATGAGTCTGGGGGTCGAGATGAGTTGGCAAGTCAACAGTTTAAATAAAATTGTAGGTAAATCCGAACAGATTCGTCTTTAGTACGGGTGTATCGTGCGTATGAGTAATATTTATTATTTTGTACGTACGATATATCCTGTACGAGGCTGAGTGAATCTGTTGTCCTGCCTTCAGCAGCTATTGTGTCGGACAATGGCCAGCCAGAAGAGCAGATGAGATGGTGGAGCAGTCGGTGGCTGATTTCAATCAATGTGAAATGTGTATCTACATACACATACAAATGTATGTATGTTTAACAAAGGTCGCCAAGGCTGAGAGACTGCTCTGTAATCAATGGCCAGTTGGGCTAATGGGAACAGAAATCGCAATCATATTTAGATTCATTGATAAGACGAATGAATGAATAAATGAATGAATGCTTTTGAGATTCAAAAACACAATTGCCTTACATAAGTTTTACAATATTAAAATATATTTTCAAATAAAATACCATCTGCAATTTGTGCATTTATTAATATTAATATTTATATTTATACACATGCTCAATATTTTTCGCTTTTGAAGGATGTTTTTTTGATAAGCATTCCAGTGATAAGTTATTATATTTACTTACTGAGCATTCCACTTTGTTTCATTTCGATGCACATGTTTTAATAATAACTGTAACTATGTAAATACATGTGACTTTTCTTTTTGAAATTCCAATAGTTGTCTCTTTGAAAGTATGTATGTATGTATGTGCTCGTATCTTATATTATTTGACCTGTTAAACATTGCAGCGTGCAAATAAACATACTCATATACAGATGTTTTTTTTTTTATAAAGCCCGGATTCATCATATCACTATACACACATGCACACATACATATATACTACGTATTTATTTACCTTTATGCACAGTAGATAGGATTGAGCCAAGCACCAGAGAGTCCTTTTCAATGGACACACACTGAATGTGGGGGCAGCAGCCACCATGCGAGGTTATATTATATTTTTTGGAATAAATTCGTGGCATGTGATGGCTATTCAGGGTCAGTTATGATGGCAAAAAAAAAAAAACGGAGAGACGAGGCGGTGGGTGGCAGCTGCATACTCATTGTACAAATATGTTGCCCCTCCGCAACATACATATTTCCGATATGAAAATGAAAATATATTTCATGATTATGCAATTGCCGTTCGAACCGCTGACCACTTTGTCAGCGTGCTGTTATCAACTTTTACAAAATAGTTTGATTTTATTCATTTTTATGCATATTTCCCATGACTTTTTTTCCATTTTTCGTTTTTTTGTTTTGCCACACACGGTAAAGAAAAAATTCTACAGATTCTGAAAAACTTTACATATTATCAAATAATAAATTTTAAACTATATTAAGGGGTTTTTTTTTTTAAATTTGCTTAAAATCAAACAAAAATATTACAATGTCGTTTAATAATATTTTCAACAATTAACTGATAATCAATAACATTTTTAAAGTATTCATAAATAAAATGCAGTACTCAGTGTTGATTCAATTTACATGCAATTATTGCATTTTGTCCCATTGTAATTTATTAATTGTCGAATACAATTGCAATATTTATTTTTTTTTTTTTGGTTCGAGGTAAAAGCAGCTGTCAACATGATTACATGCAAATCGATTAGCGGAATATTTCTGTGGTAAAATATAATATAATGTTAGTCAAAAATAACATTCATTAAATATTAAAAAAAAGTGAATACAAATAATATTTGAAAAAGTACGCAGTTTAATGGAATTGCTACGAAAGTGAATTTCGGAAAATGATTGATACATTTATTTTGTATTTACATACATACACACATACTTACAATGTATGTATTCGTATGCATCGTTTGCAAGTTTTTATTTTTCCGATATTCATTTTTTTTTTGTTGTTACTCTTGCAAAAAAAAATATATATATATATGTATATATTCTTTTTTTTGCTGATGTTCACATTTTTGTTTGCAGTATGTTGTTTTTGCACAACGTATGTTATTTTATTTTTTTATTTTTTATTTTTGGTTTTTTGCCACTGTTAAGGCACGCCCTTGCCTGGCAATCATGCATATCTGTGGCTATTGCCAGGCAATTTTATGCAAATAACAGCAGCGAAAGCCACTCAGCCAGTAACAGCAACAGTAACAATAATAACAACAACAATAACAACAACAACAACAAGAGCAACAAGAACAGCAACAGTAACAGTAACAGTAACAAGAGTGACAATGAAAAAAGTTTAGCATACTTTTTGGGGCGTTTATGAATTCATCTAAATATTGCTTTTGTACGGGTCTGCATGTAAATGCATGTATGTATGTATGTGCTTTTGACAGATACTTGACAAAAAAAAAAAAAGAAAAAAATTGAACTTTAGCAGGGGGAATTACTTTGTTGCAATCGAAAAGCAATTGCATAGAATATTTTGTGGGCGAGCGAAGGTATATAAAATTGTGATTAAAGAGATTGTTGCTGAAGGACGAGAAGGGGGCGAGGACGGGGTTGACTATGAGCAATAGAAATTATTTCATTATTTAAAAATAACGTCAACCGCACCGCAATCAAGTCCTTGAAGCAAACATCAATCATTCAGGTAAAGTTGTCAACAACGAAGCAACGAAATATTCTAGATTAATAAACTTTTCGCCATGGGAGTATGCCATACATATGTACATACATAATTATGTTTGTTGAATATTTTTTTGACAGCTATCGATCAAAATAGATGTATGCTACAATACAATATATTAATGGAATTGTCATAAACTTTATATCGATACGTTTTGTTAAAAGTCCAAAGTTGTCAGTTTCGTAAATATGCGTTAAAATTAATGTGAAATTCATAATATTATTAACGTAAGTGCTCAGGTATTGACATTTGCAATTGATGCTCAAATTGTTTATACATAACTTATTCAATTGTTCACTTAAAGTAAGCATTGCACGAGTGAAATCTTTTAGCTCAATCAATCAATCAATCAATTTACAGTTACCTTTTTTTGTAAGTTTCACAACTTTTCAAATGCTTTTTTTTTAATGTTTAATAATAATTTTATATAATTGTTACTTTAATTAAAAATCATCCCAAAAACTTGCAACTGCGGCTGTTATCATTATCCAGGATGCATTATCACTAGTTGGTTATCCTTATTAGTGCGTTTGCTTGAAGCCTTTGCCCAGTCTTGGACAATGCACGACACACCAACAAACAAAAAAACAAACAAAAAAGCAAACAAACAAAACACAAGAAATGAATAAAGTTCTGCTAATTAAAAAGGCTAAATTTAAAACAAAAGATGGAAGATAGCGGCAGAATATTCATTAAAGCGGAATAATAGAACTCAGGGTGGATTTAATGCAGAAATCGAAATTAATCCAATTGCCTCGACTTCAAAGTTCCCTGAAAATATTCATTTCCATTTGCTATTTTAATTCGTTACAAGTTGGCAAAAAAAAATAATAGAAATAAAAAAGCAACAGAAGCGCGTCAACATGCAAACAAATGTATGTGTGTGTGTGTGGGGGGGGGGCGGGGGGGGTGGCAACAACAGAAAACAGATCACCAAGCCAAAGGTAAAGGGAAAGCCCTCAAAATGTGGTATGTTGCATGTATCTTTGTATCTTTTCTCATCCTTGTTGCTTGCTGTTGATGTTATGTTTCACTTTATTTCTCTGGCTGCCTGTAAGGCCATACAAAAGATGCACAGGTAAACGAAAACAAAAACAATGAGAAAAATAAAAACAAAAATAAACAATAAACAGTAAACAATAACAACAAAAACAACAACAACAACAACACAGAAGCAGCCACAGTACGCACACATGCACACACTCTTTCAGTGTCACCTGTAGGTTGGCATATGAAAGGCAAATTTTAATGCTAACATTGACAGGTAACGCCATATGCCCCCATATCTACATACATATATGTATGTATGTGTGTATGCATACATACATACTAACGCAGGTGTATATACATTTGTGTGCGTGTTTGGCAAGGCATCCAAGCATATATAAGCCAGATGAAGTCGACCACATGGTGACTGGAAGGGTGGTGGGTGGAGCGGTCGGTGGGAAAGGATAGCGAAGGGTATAGGGGAGGGGGTGTGGGAGGAGGTAATAAAGGGAAGGGACATGGAAGTGTGCCAATGTAGCCAGGCACTCAGGCATCGCACGGCTACTGAGCCAATTGTGAGTCGGATGGCAGGTTGGCTCTCTGCGGCTCTAGTCTGTGTCATCTGCCCTGGCACAAGGTAATACCTCCCCCTCAACTCACCACAAACCCAGCCCAGCCGCAATTTATCTCTCTCTCTCTCTCTCTCTCTCTCTTTCTCTCTACCCCTCTCTCTTTCTCTTGCTCTCGATGTATTTGTTGCTCTTCTTCCGCCACCGCGTCCCAGCTTTTAAAAAAAAATCCACGCTCTCTTTGTCACTTTGTGCCCTATATGCTTATGAGTGCGTCCATGTGTCTATGTGTCTGTGTATCTGTGTGTATGTGTGTGGGTGTGTGGGTGTATCTGGTTATTGGCAGCTTAAGCTGCTTGTGTCTGCTCATGTGTATGTGTATATATCTGTGTGTATACGCATGCAAAAACACAAAGTGGCACAAAGAAAAACTTTTTTGAGAACAAATCGAAAAATATTAGCGGCATATTCCCTTTGATTTTTTATTGAGCCTTGTTTTTTTCCTCAAGCATACACTCACACGTCAATCACATGCACACACACATATATAAATACATGTATATAAATATATGTATATGTAGACACACATATATAAATATATATTTATAAAACGCTTGCATATGTATTCCAAATGATTTCTCGCCAAGGTAACCCTTTTAGTTCTTTGTATGTGTGCATGGATGAACATGTGTGTGTGTGTGTGTGTGACCCTGCACCTTAAAGCCTTAACCGTTAACATTTCTTCAATAACGACAATATTTGAAAAATTTACCTTTAGCAATTTCCTTCTAAAAACTAATAAACAACTTGAACAACCGAATAAAGCTGAATGGAAAATGTCGAATGTATAAAAATAGTTAATATTATTAGAAAAAAAAAAACAAATAAATGAATTTATCGAAGATGAGTCAAGAAATTTGGATAGTAAATAAAATAATTTTATTCAAATAAAAAATATGGGAAACATGAAAGCTACTTTAATTAACTCAGAAAAAGTTTTATTGTTTAGTTTTAAATAGAATTTATTATTTATTTATTATTATATAGGAGAGTGGAAATATTACTTCATTTTTTTCTTATAAAATTATAGATAAATTTGTAGTTTACGCGTGAATGTTACTCCGGCTCCTTGCTTAGTCGGATTTAACGACAAGATCCATAAACTGTTTTAACAATACTTTGGTTATGTCTCATTATACCATGCAAAAAAAAAAGACACTTTACACGAATTCTTTTTCGCTCTTTGAATGGATTTGCGATTGCATACTTTCTGGCGTTAAAACTGATTTCAATCTTTGCATTAGACGTTCAAGTGCCGAACACTTGAAAATATTTTTGGAACAATTCAAAGTTATCGTATTGTAGCTGTAAAACAATGAACGAGCCACGCGTTGCTATATGAGTTTATCACACTTTATGCCTCCCGTTAATGGCTCAACTCATGTATATATATATATATTTATATATATATGTGTGTGTGTCTGTGTGTGTGTGTGTGTGTTTTCCAAGTTGTATTATAATTATTGTTTTTGTTGTTGTTGTTGTTGCGTAAAGCTGTTTGCATAAATAATTTCTACACATACAATGGCCGAGACAGAGACAGAGACAGAGACCGAAGCTGACAAAGAGAAAGAGAAAGACGCTGGCTATAGAGAGCTCATGAGCCATGCGAACAACATCCACACATCAAAATTAATGATATTTTAATGTAAAAACAATTCCAGCCACTTAAGCCGCATTCATATCCATTGAGTATGAGTGTGAGTGTGAGCGTGAGTGTGAGTATGAATATGGGTGCGAGTGTGAGTGTGTGTGTCTTTTTCAGTGTTTGCGTTTGTGCGCTTGTGTTTTGCGTTCGTTATGTTCGTTTGAGTATTTCAATTTGAATCCAAAGCCCGTGACGGCACTGCGATTGGTTAGGAGCCATTGAGCACAGGCAATGATAAGCAATCACAAAACAAGAACAAAAAGAATAATAATGAAATATTAATAATATAAACTTCATCGTCAAGTTACCATGTAAATATACCCTAAAGGTCATTTTAAAATTTCATTGAAAAACAAAAAAACACACTTCAGTATAGAAACATGCGCTTTAGCTCATCTCTTTCACATAGATAGCCGACTAAGTATCGTAATTAAAAGTATATACAATTTTTAAATTGTTTCAAGTCAAAGTAAGTATTCAATGTTCATGTACAATACATACAATACTTAAGTAGTATTTTAATGCTTATCAAGTTTAATAATCTTAAATTTCGCATCTGAAAATTGAATTTAAACAATTCCCGCTCCTAACTCTGCGATTCGGATACTTCAAAAATCAAATTATATTTTCACAAATTTACAAAATGTAGCATACTTTTAGGGGCTGCAATTATTTGTCCTTGTTATTGTTATGCGGTGCGCTTTGTTCGCTTTTGTCATTCGCTCTTTGTTATGTAAAATCAAAAATAAAAACAACAATAACAACAACAACAACAACAAAATCACCAACAAAAAAAAAGAAGGAAACGCCGAAATAGAGGGGTGTGCCGAGACGAGAAGTTGAAGCTGCCGCTTTGTGTTGCATTATCCTCATATTGCCTGCGGCTCGATCCTTTCGAAACGGGCAAACAATTTCCTCTTTCATTTGATTTTTCCGCTTTGCGAAATAGTGATGAAAATGGTTGGAAACCAAAATATCAAAAAATAGAGCAACATTTCATAAAAAATAATTCTCAAATGAAATATAATAAATAAATAATTCCATTTGTGCAATATAAATGAATTAATAGTTTCATTAAAAGGATAAAATGAATAATTTTTATTTGCTTATTTAGAGAGCCCAAATATATATAGGCAATTGTTGTAGATAGCTCTCAATCTAAAAAAAGAATACAATGCTCTACACCAATTTGTATTCAAGTAGGTTCAATCTTTTCATTTATTAAAACTTTTAACAAAAGTTAAGTTTATTTTTTTAAATATTCATATTTGGTAAACTGTTTCTGACTTTGTTGCAACTTAAGGCAGATGGGCTAATTACTATATGATTTCGATTCTGAAGAAGTCAGCTCTTTGGCGAAGCTAACTGCTAGGCATGCCACATATCAGAATTCAGTTCTTGGCATTAAGTTGTCGATGGGCAGAGCACAAAGCACAAAGCATAGCACAAAGCATAGCACACGCACGACAGAGCTTGGGTTTTGATTTTCAGTTGTGAGTATTTTGCGCCACGGGCATAAGGGCTTCTCACAATTTCTCCGTAAGTGTAATTAAATTTACGCATACGACATGTTGACGCTCTCCATGTAGCATGCTTTCTTGAGGCGCCTCGAAGTGCGCTTTGATTTAGAGGCTGGCAAAATCACAGTCTGATCAGAGCCACAGACAAGCCCAGGACTGACTGAAGGCAATGGGTGTGTCAATAGGCATTAAAATAACCATTCGCTAAGCTTTCACTACACTGTACGCATGTATATGTGTGTGTGGGTGTATATGTATCTTCAGCTGTATATGTGCATGTGTATGTGCTTCTATCAAACTCTGGCTCTGCGATGTGGACCTCCCTCGAGACTTAACGATAATCCACTTTTACGCGACTAACAAAATTAATTGCTGACATTTTGCCAATCATACATAGGCATTACGCACACACGCACACAGGCACAAGCTGAAACACACACATATACATATACATACACATATACGAGTATGTATATTCGCAGAGGCATCGAACTGTACAAAAATAAAATATAAAAAAAAAGAATAGAAATGTGAACTCCACTCACTTCACTCGCAATTGCCAGCAAATTTCGCCAACTTCAAGTACGTGTCTCGCCCGCCTTTTCTCCACCTTCCCCTCCCGCCCCCTGCCTACCCGGCGGCCAGATTGAGACTTTGTTTATATATGTATATATACATATATACTCGTAGATATATGTACGTATTGCATAGCAGCCACCTGCGAAAAAGGACGTGTTCGCATGGAGAGGTGCCGTGGAATTGTGAGTAGAAGGAGATCGAGGACATCATTTGTGATGCGCATAAATTACGGACAGAAGGGAACACGATTGTAGGTGCTTATGCCCCCGAACTTTACGTATTCAACCGGTTAATAGGTATGATTCAATTAGATGGCCTGCGGTCGGGTTATTGTTCATATTGTTCCTTTCCCACCTGCGCTAATCAGGTGTAAATTAGTGAGCATTGAGAGCACTTTAGGACAAATGAAGAGCTCACAAAGAGCATATCCTTTCATAAAATTATTCATTTATATCTTTTTTTGTTTAACCTTTTTGTTGTTGTTGTATATACTTTAATTTATCCAGATATTTGAGTTGATTATCACACATATGCCTCTCTCTGTCGCTGGCGACGTTGGCGGTCCTTCTCCTCCAAGTAGGGTATAATGGAGTTCTTTGAGGGCAAAGTGATGATTACGGGCAGCATCTCTTTGCATTTATCCAAGGTTGCCGTTAAGCGCTTAGCAGTCATATAGTCGATCAGTATGATTCCAATATTGGGGCGTTTGTAGAGCACTTGAAAGTACTCCTCAATCTGCGCGAGGGTTGTATCTACAGTACATTATTCGATTATTACAAATAAACCAAATATACCATATACAAATTTCAAAAATCATTTCTACAAACCAGTCTCTACCATTAGATAATTGCAAAACTTATCACGATGATAACCAATGCCAGCCATTACCATGCCAAGTGTTACTTCCTAATTTTGATGTTTAAAACACAATAGATAAAAAAGCCAAATCAAAATTAATAATAATAATAATTATAATAATAACAATAATAAAGTTAATAAAGTTATAGCATTCGGCTATACTTACTGTATCGGCTATGACGCCAATGCGAATTATAGACGGATCTTCAGGCTGAATGACATTGAGAAGATCAGTATCTGATTCATCTTCTGCCAGCTCCTCCTTGATTATTGAAGTAGATGGTTTACTCATTTTATCTGGATTTACCAATTTATCTATATATATTGGAGAATATATATATATATATATATAACAGAAAATTTTCAATTAAAACTGTTCGAATTTGATTTGAAAGAAAACCTGAAATAAATTCTATGCCCCTGCTGTCACTTGAATTTTTTGTTGTTTATTTCATAGGGGTGTTGAGGGGTTGGGGGTTGGGGGATGGGGGAACTCTCAGCTCTTAGCCCCTCCCCATACAATACTTTGGGGATTTATGTCGTAACACTGTCACAAAGGCCAAAAACTCGACTCCCCGACCACAGCTCAGCGTTTAGGCAATGTTTTCTTTTTCTCTCTCTCTCTCTCTCTCTCTCTCTCTCTCTTTCTGATTTGTGTGTGTTTTTTTTATGACTTTTTAATGAGTTTTCAATAAATGACAGTTGTTGCTGTGGGCCTGTTGCTCTCTTCCATCTGAGGCACATTCCCTAGATGTGGCAGGAAAAATGGCAAAATGGCAAAAAGCTTAAGCTTTAAGCCGCTCGCTCGGTCGCTTTCATTCCGGAAGTGGATCTGTAGCTGTAGCTAAGGGTGCCAAAATTAGTTTTCTTTTTGTTGTTGTTGTTGTTGTTGTTGTTCGGTATTTTGCATTTATTTTAATTATTAAATTTGATGCTCGGCATTGGCTGTTCGTTGACAAAATTAAGCCCAAAATGGAAATTCAATTATGACATGAGTTTATATATTTTCCGTTATGCTTTTGTGTAACTTTGTGCCTTGGCTCAAAGGCCGCCGGCATCTTTGTGGCCACTTTTACAAATTTATTAAATGCGACTTAACGAAAATTCGTTTACTTTACAATTTTTATATTTATTTTTACTCTCATTTTCATTTTTTTCCCAGTTGATTAAATCAGCCAACTCCATTCTAATCCACCTTCCTAATAACATTTACCATAACACCAATCCCCCCCTCTTAGGTTGACACGTCCCCCTTCCGCTTCAATTACATTGGGCTATTGACTTTAGTTCATTGAAAAGTTGTCTAAAACATTTAATATTCATCTGCTGGCTTGATCATGTTAAGCATTTAATCAGGTCGAAATCAGGTCGAAATTAGTTTATGCCAATTTGTACGCTTTATTATGGCTAATAACTGCTAGGCTATAAATACTTATAGTACAATTAATAGCTTAAGCTTGACATATGCGAAACGAAGCTAAAAGGAGACTGGAAAAGTTAAGAAATAAATAGAATATTAAATATACAAAAAGCATAAAACAATTGTCAATTATTATTTTGAAAGGCCAAGCTTATTAATTAAATGCATTATACATTAAGTAAATAGAGCACTTAAACGAATCGCCAATTCCGTTTGATTTTAAATATGTATGTATGTATGTTAAAAATGTCATGAATTTTAAGTTTTAAAATTAACAGTTTTACATTTTCGCGTTTCGGCTTTTTGCGTGGAAAATAATATTAATTGTTGTATGAAATAATAATTTATAATAAATTTGTGCACATTTTGTATACATGCATATTTTATGTGGCACATACAGGGTATGTATGTAGTTTGATGGGCCGGGTCTTGTTCGTAAATAAATATTAAAGCTTTAACGTAATTTGGCTGAGTTTGGTAACTGAATGTTGGCATTAGATGAAAGGATGTTGGGCAAATAACAGTTGATGCTCCAGGGATTGAGAGACTCTTCAATCACAATCTATAAATAACTCATAGCTTGCTTATTTGCTTATTAGGCAGCAACTCGAATAGCAACTCTCAGACATCTGATTAATCTAACCACACTCCAAAGCATGCAATCAACTAGGTTGCAGATGGGACATGGCCATGGGCTGGGGCAGGAGCAGGGGCAGGGGCAGACAGTGACAGATATAGATATAGAGACAGAGTTGGAGTTAGAGATTGGGACACACAGGCAGACACAACGATAACTGGCAACTGACAACTGGCATTTGGCAACTGGCAAAAGTTCAAATTGTGCCGACAGTCAAATCAAATGCCACACATTTTCATGCCACTCGATGTTGCCGCTTTACTTCTTCTTTTATGAAAATGAACATTAAAAAATTGTTCAACTTTATGTGGTAGGCACACAGATGAAAACCCCCAAGCTGATGTAATATTGACATATTCACATTCTTTTTACAGCTACTGGGACAAACCGCACAAATGCCTAACTGAATCAATTTTTCTGAATCAGTTACAGGGTATCTTCTAGACTATCAGCAAAGATGGCAGCTGGGCTCTTGATTTTTTTTTTTTTTGTCATTTTTGTTTGTGCAATGCCGACTCTCATGACTTTATATATGCACTCACACAATCATCACACACACACACACACACACACACACACATACACACACACACACACACACATACAC
>JBAMCR010000234.1:17500-38784 GCA_037075045.1 Mulgravea parasiatica | reverse complement strand
GTGTGTGTGTGTGTGTGTGTGTGTGTGTGTGTGTAAGGGAGGGGGGAGGTTTGTAGCTTGTGGATTGTGGGTTGTTTTTAAAAGCATTTGGCGCTGCACAAATGTATCTCAAACTTCGCACACTTGACTGCCATTCAATTTGCATAGGAAATTAGTTTGTTCGCTTTGAATTGAAGTTGGCCCCACGGGTGCAAACAAGGCCAAAAGTACTCAGAGTACCCAGAGTTGCAATAGATACACACACACCACACACACACACACAAGCACACACGCATTAGAAGTGTTTGTATGTGTTGTCTCCGCACATTTATGCGCTTTGTTGTTGCTGATTTGAAAATGTGGCAAGCAAATGTTTGATAAGGAATTAATTAAAATAATGAGTGCACCGAATAAATTTCATTTTTTTTTTTTTTTTTTTTGTTTGACAATCGAAAAGTGAAATTTAAAACAATTATTATAGTATGCTTTGATTTCATTGTGCCCAAACCCGAATGTGGGAAAAATCAGTTCATTAGTTTAACACACACAAATAACAACTCGGGGAAAAACTCTGAATATTTCAAAAATTAAAACACAATTGAATTTATTGTTTTGCTTTTTTATATTTCCGATAGGATAAATTAAAAGTGCTGAATTCTGTGAAGAAACTAGGAGTCATGAAGAGAATAAATATATGCGGTGCATTCACAACGCTTGGAACTCCATGCACCAAAGAGGATGTTACCATTCAGGTGGCAAAGGAGCAAAACGTATGCTTCAACGATCTGCCCCAGCTACAGAGAGAAGTGGATCGCGCCCTCAGCGAGAGTCAGCGCTTGGGCTTTGTAGAGCGCCAAGGATGTGTCTACAAACTAACCATGGATGTGACACCAACACCATCGCTCAACTCCCAGGAGGAGGGACCCAGCGATAGCGAATCGCATGCCCAGTGGGATGGGCATTTGCTTACATTGTCATGTGACCAGTCCGTGGATGACAAACTCCTCATGTGTGGACGCAGTGAGGTTGCCCTAAACATTGACGCTTTGGAGCAACCCGATAATACTCCATCCTAGGCAGACATCTATGATCTCCTACCCACCATCACCACTAAGGTAGCGCCAATTCCAACAATTTATTTAAACAATTATTAACATTTTCTTTTCTCTTTTTTTCTTTTTTTGTTTCTGTACAGTTTCTCCAATCTTTGTGGTCATCCTCCAAACTATCGCGCCAATCATATAATGTTAATGTCTTCTTCTCTATCCTATTGTTGATCAATTAAACGTAGCTCATTTATTAGTCTATAACAATGTATGTGAATAAAATAAAAATAATAATAATAATATAAATAATAATAATAATAATAATAATAATATAAATAATCCATTTGTGAGACTGGCATTAGCTTCTTTAGTTGCAACTTGCACCACAACTTGGCACTAATGGGGTAGGGCTCTGCAGGGGAAATGGGTTAATTGAGCCCAAACAGTTACATACTCGTACATATGTGCATGTATGTGTATACAAGAAATTGTATCTGCAATCCGCAAATAGACCAATTGATTGTTGTATTAACTAAATGCATTATAATAATAAAATAAAAAAATATTTTAAAAAATGGGAAATTTAGCATGGGGCGCAGGGCACACTCGATTCGCAGCAGTTTTAATTGATATTTTGTTAACAAATTCAAGTACAAAGTGTATAAATACGTTAACAAATTATAACTGAATAAAATAAAAAGAAAAGTTGCGTTTTTTCTATTTGCGATGAAAAGAAAATGAAAGAGAAGCCAAGCCTCGTGTGAAAAAAGATTAATTTCGAAATTATAATTTCATAAATTCACATAAATGTAGATTTAATTAATACATAATATAATAACAATAAATATATATACCCAATTATTTTTTTTTATTTTTATACGGTATATGTATATTATATGGTACATACATACACTTCTCAGTGTGAAAAAATACCGTGTAAACCTCGAGTTGCACGAAATTTAAATACCAAAAATATTCTCGTAGTTTAACATACACACACACACACACACACGTACATATACATACACACACACACACATTGACCAGAGGGGTGAAAAAGTCATCATTATTTTGAGTGAGGCAGGCGTTGCACAAAAACTGTTTTGTTGCAAGTTGCAAGTTGCAAGTTACAGTGGTTGCAACGTCAACAGCGAAGGGACAAAAGGCTGACAAAAGTTGGCCAAAACGCACGACGAGCGGAGTGTGCGGTGGGGTGGAGTGGAATGGGGAGGGGGAGAGGGGGCTGTCGTCGCCCCATTGGGATGACGTTCATATGGAAATGGAAATGGAAATTGTTGTACGCTTTTCATTTAACGTGTGGCACGAGACGCTTTGTTCCTGCTTCAGCCGTTTGTCCTCTTGTTTGTGGCAACAGATTTTAGCCATTTGTGCCCCCATTGCTGCCGTTGTTGTTGTCCTTTGTTGTTGTTGTTGTTGTCGTTGATGTTTTTGTACCACACGCCGCAAACATTTGCTGCAAATTGAGAAATTGCTCGCATTTTCCTCCCCCTCCTCCCCCCAATGGATAAAATAAATATTTATCAGATTTATTTTTTGTTTTTGTTTTTGTTTTTTTTTGTTTTATTTTTAAACTTGTAAATTTAAGCGAGAGCCATTTATAATCTTTTTCATATTCACTTTATTCCATTTTCTCCCTTTCTTCGCTCGTTTTAGGCTCAGAGCTCATAAATTTCATAAATTTCATAGATTTATATGCACGAAAGTTATAATCTTGGCCAAATCTCTCTTTTTTCACGCTCCTCTTGCCGCAAATTCGTATATGTATCTGTATGTGTACTGAATGTATGTATGTATATGTAGGTGTATGTGTATGTAGATGTAGATGATCCAGTTACAAAGTTCGTGTTCATATTATCAAATTCCATTAGTTGAAAATCCATAACGAGACGAGAAACAACACGGGAAACACAACATCAACAGCAGGAGAAGCACCAGGAGGAGTACCAGGAGGAGCACCAGGAGCAGCAGGAGCAGAAGGAGCAGGAGCAACTGCAGCAAGCGCTCCCAAAGCTAAACCACAAACAGCTCCATGGCCAAGTCCCAGCTGGCGCTCGCAGATACAAGAGCGTACTACAAGATACTAGATACTATTATACGTATTTGCACAGCGAGTATGTGCTTGGGCACGAGGCATGAGGCACATGCCACATGGCACATGCCACTTGAGTACTATGGAGCAATTCGGGCAATTTACAATTTATTTATTTCTAATAAAAAACAAAGCCAAATTATTATTATTATTATTTCTAATATTATTATTATTATTATCACTATTATTATTTCTAATATTATTATTATTATTATTATTATTATTATTATTATTTTTATTATTTTTATTATTATTATTATTATAATTATTATTATTATTATTACTATTATTATTATTATTGTTATTATTTTTATTATTATTATTATTTTTATTATTATTATTTTTATTATTATTATTTTTATTATTATTATTATTATTATTGTTATTATTATTATTATTATTATTATTATTATTATTATTATTATTGCGCAATAAATAAAATCAACTTGAAGCAATAATATTGATAATTTTTTTTTTAAATTTCGTTAATTTTTTGGAGTGTAAAAATAAAGGTTAAAAAAAATTGTATATTGCAAGCTATAAAATTGTTTTTTTTTTTATTTTGTCAAAATCGTATTTTGTTTTGAAAATTTCTTCTTAGTCAGAATTTTTCTATGAAAGGATTGGGCCCAGAGTGCCAGGGTATGTAGGTACATACACATAAGCTCCGATCAGAACGGCGCTGACTTAAGATAGTTTTAAGGAACAGCAAAGTTCCAAGTTTTTCTTATTGTTGAAGGGTTGTTGCGGGGGGGGGGGGGAGGGAGGAGGGGAAGGCTAAATACTAAACGAAATATATTTGTTTCAGGGCTTTTAAACGCGCTTAAAATTGTTGAACATACTTGTTGTTGTTTGTTCTCAGTTAACTTATGGTTGTTGTTGCTGATGATGTTGCAACTGCACCTGGCCATGGTGCACTTGCAACGCGTAACGTCAGACACGACCCAAAATATTTATGAAGATGTCGGGCAAAGTTTTCTGTCGGGCGGCGACATGACGAAACTTGTCGAAACAAAATTCTCAAATCCAAAAGCTCAAAATCATCATCATCATCATCTTAGTTATCATCATCATCAGCTTAGACATTGTTGGCAGCTTCAGCTTGCGGCTGACAAAGTTTGCCACATGTGTTTTATAGTGCGAGAGGCGCCACACACACACACACATACACTGACCCACACGGCGTATGAGTAATGCGAGGCGGCAAATTACGAAATTTATGCACAAGTTGCAGGTCAACTGACAAACAAGCGCATAAATCAATTCAACGACAACCACAAACACACAGACACACACAAACAGACACACACACACACACACAAACAGACACACATACATACATACATAGACACACACATGCACAGAGAATATTTGAAAATCTCTCAAAAAAAAAAAAAACGAAAACTTTTTAAACATATTTTAATGGTCACTTTAAAAATCGAAATCAAAACAAAATACAATTTAAAATTTAACAAATACTATATATAAAATACACACAAGGAGAGAGACAGAGAGCGAGAGGAAGAGAGAGAGAGAGAAAGAGAGAGAAAAAACAAAATAATATTTATATTAAATAAAATCGATTAAATATATTGCATAACACTCATTGAAGCTCTGAAGCATATTTGAAAATTGAAACAATATTAATAATATTAAATTGTATTTTTGTATTTTGCAACGAATGAATAATTTAAGATTTATAAATAAATTTAATATTTTATTAATAATTAATATTCTAGGATGGGCGTAGAAATGAATTTGAGTTTGTATAATTACATTACATTTATATTAATTGTGCATTATATTATTTATAAATTATTTTGTCTTTGTGTTTGTGTTGTATTATATAATATTATTATTTATAAAGTATTGTACATGTATGTGTGTGTGTGTATGTACTCTATATGGATAAAGTACTTTGGTGACGTCATACAGCATATGCAATCAGAATTCCAAAAATAAAAACAATCGTATAAAATAAAAAAAATTAATTCTACAATATGTTATTATTATTTACAGCAATTTCCATTTGGTGACAATAAACAATTCAATTTATTATAAACAATTGAATTTATTGCTAACAATCGATTGATTTGATAAATAAAATCCAATTTCATAATAATAATGATTGATACAAGTATTTTAAACATTTTAAAATAAATTATTGCATTTTCAATATAAATATTCCGATTAGGAGAATATATAATACTATATATATATATTTATATATTTGGCACGATTTCGGCCTGTTTACGTTATTTCATACCACGTGGTGTGTTGGCTGCCTTTGTGGCTTTGTGGCATCTGCTTGGCAAGGGTATATGCCGCGGCGGTGCTCTCGTATCGCTCAGACCGCTGGGCGATCAGCTGTTCGTCGTGGAATTGGGCAAACAGCTGACGGATGATGGTCTCCCACTTGTGGATGAGTGGGCAGGGGCAGAGGAACTCGCATTCGCGCTGCTTGTTGCACAATATGAAGGATTTCGTTTTGGCCATGAAGCCAACATCGGGCAGCACGAAATTACCCCGCAGCAGCTGCTTGAGCCCCTTGGCCTCCGTGTAGACGAGGCACGTGTTGAACACAAACAACTTGCCACAGTAGCTGCGCCGGAGACACCCATCCTTTAGGGTGAACTCCCCGACCATTATGAAGCGGGCATTATTCAGGATGTTAAACTGTAAAACAAATCGGTTAATAATACTATAAAGTAAATGAAATCAAAAACAAAAAAAAACAATATATTTTTTTTACCGATTTCAAATGTTTTATATCGTTCAGCTGATCCGACTGATTGGCCCGCTCCACCAGCTCACGCAGACGCGCCCCCAGGCGGCAGGCGATCTCAAGCAGAGGCTTCGATACCTTCTGGCGATTCTTGAAGAACTTCTTTATAAACTTGTCCAACAACAACGGATAGCTGGCCAAACGCTGCACGGGCCTCAGCAGGAAGCTTCGTATACCCAGCGGATCACCCAACGTGATTTGGAGGCGCTGTCAGACAATGATTAATTAATAAGATTAATAAATAAATTATATAAATAAACAATAAACAATTTCGAAATATACTAAAAATATATTATATAATATTAATCCAAACCAATTTCTATTCTCAAGCCAGCTATAAATATTATAAATATATTATTATTATTATTATTACTTTTTTTCTTTCTTATTTCGAAATGGAAAAAGGCAAAAGGACTAAAACATGATATCCTTATTGTCCAGTAGCCTCTTCCCTCGAACACCGTGGAGTTTATAGGGTGGGGGGGGGGGGGGAACAAAATCTTTAGGGAAGTTGGAGCGGGTGCTGTTCGTGCCGGAGGCGAGATCGGCGGAGCTTACCTTGAAGAAGAGCTCGTGGGAATCGTAGAGCCGCAGACTGGCACGCTGGCTGGCCGTGTAGAGGACGTAGCAGTAGAAGGCTTCGCCTTGGAGGAGCTCGTGCCATTGCTCAAAGAGAAGCTGCAGCTGCTGCTCGTGACGCCGCATTAGTGGCAGCAGCGTTTGGCTGTGCAGCGCCGCAATCTGCGCAACGTTGGCCAACATCATGTCCTGCTGCCCGACTAATCCCTGCGGCAGCGTTGCCTGACGCTCAAAGATGCGGCTATAGCGCTCATAGCCGCTGCTCAGTTCCAGCACGTAGCGCTGCTCCGTTTCAATCAGCTCCTCCAGCTCATGGTGGCCGTACTCTTTCACCTCGACAGCGCTGCTCTCATCTGCGGCGACGCTGACGGCGACAGCGGCTGCAGCTGCATTGGAAGCTGCGTCTGCTTTTGTTTCGGTTGCATCGTTGTTGCCGCTGGAGGTGGCGCTCATGCTGCAGCGACAATGTTGCACACACAACTGAGGCAAATGCAGAACGTTGACTGCAACTCCCACTGCTGCTGCTGCTGCTGCTGCGGCCTCTGCTGCGTCTCTGCTGACACGACATTGCGCTGACGCATGATGCGGCCAAAGTTTTTATTTTTTTTTTCCTTTTCTTTTTGAGTTGATTTATTCAATTCGTTGTGATTATAACTGTTAATTTTATTTTGCTTTTACACACACACACTTGCATGTATGTTTGTATGTGTGTGTTTCACATGATGCTCACTCACTGCGCTGCGCTGCTAAAAGCGACGCCGACTGCGGTTAATCAGCGGCGATAAATAATTACGCATGTGTGTGTGTGTGTGTATGCTTGAGCGTGCGCGTGTGTGTGTGTGTATGCTTGTGCGTGCGCGTGTGTGTGTGTGTGTGTGTGTATTCATGTCCAAGCATGTGCGTATGTATGTGTACACACGCATATGCAGATATATCGATAGCCAAATAAGATTCAGTGCTGCCAAATCAGCCTATTTTTCGTTGCTTTCGATTTAGCTTGAAAATGTCCAATTGCAATCAGCTGGCAGCGAGAAATCTAGCTTTATTTTAATTCGATTATTCGCTTTGTGTTATATTTATTGATTTGCTTTACGCTCTAAAATGTGAATATAAAATTAGAAAAAACCAAAAATAATTAAACTTTATTATTTTACATATGTATGGTATGTATGTATGTATGTATGTGTATATGGTATATGTACACTTAATTGTTTGCCTCGATATTATTCTTATTGAATTTCCAATCTGAAAACTGTGTGTACTTTATTTACAGAATCCGCCAACAAGTAAACCGCGTCCTCTACATTTGCAGCTGAAATAACCTGCAGCCTTTTTGGCCAAAAAGAAACAACTGCCAAAATAGTTCGCCAAGTGGCCAAATGGCCAAGTGCCGCCTGCCCAGGCGAACTGCCAGTCAAACGAGCTAAAAACTAAGACAACTCCATCGGTTTCATCGCGATATCTCCAAGGGGAGAGAGAGAGAGTAGTTTGCATATTGAGCGGACATCTGGACGGACAGATGAATACTCTCAGCCAGGATATAGCTACATCTACATATATAAATGTTTGTATGTATGCACTATAATAAAATCATCGATATTATATCAGATCTTGTGAAAGATTTTATTTTTTGGAAATAAATTAATAAATTTCTTTAAAATACTTAAATCCATTTTTCAAGTGTATGTATGTATATTTTTTTTTTGTACATAGTATGTATTTATGTATATATTTTATTAGCCAAGTCATTAACTTAAATATTGGCTAACGCTCTTTAAGCCACAGTTAATCTGTTTAGGCCTTATTGCGATTATCTGTGTCTGATTGATGGGACCTAATCAAAAGTTTATTAAATTAATATGGCAATAGTAAAGTCCTTAAGTTATATTTGTGTATCTGTTTCCATTTCCGTTTCCGGTTGTTTTCTCTTGACCCTGGGCTATTGGCCGTATTGGGCTCTTGCCACTTTTACAGCAATTAGCCAAGTATCTTATTGATGAGTATTAATTAAAAGTGCATTAAAACTAATTTTTAAATATACAACTACCCGTCTGATCACTCCTTTCTCTCTCTCTCTCTCTCTATCTCTCTCTTTGCCATCGCTATCTGCAGGAGCACAATCAGCTTCTCTTTGAGTCGTTCCCTCGGGTCGCTTTCATAGCGCAATTTATGGAACGCGCTTGGCCTTTTGGCGCTTTGCCGGTTTCTCGGTTCTTTCTTTTTTCTCTTTTCTATTTTTTGTTTTTGTTTCTTTTTTTTGTTTGTTTGTTTGTGTTTGGGAGGGGTTTTGGCCACGTTATCTTTGGGTAGATTTCGTGCCAGGCCAAAAACAGAAATATGAATTTATACCATTTTTTAGTTGAGTTTTTGGTTTTTATTTTCTGTTTTTTGTTTTTACATTTCGCAAAAAAAGGAAAAACGAAAAAAAAAATTGCCTGGAACCCCAAAGTAATTTATTGCTTGGCCTCAGCCAAAACAAAGTAACAGCAGGACCCGAGCGAGAAAGAGTATGGGAGATTAAGGAGACGACGACAGTAGAAAGCCAAATTTCGGATGACAGATGAGGCGTTGGTGCGGATGAAGCGTTGCTAACTTTTGCCGTACGCTTTTCATTATGGCTGATTTATTTATTGCGCATATACATACGGCTCCAGATAGAAGACAAAGTGTGCAGCCGCACCTCCTGGGCGCCTCCTAGGTGCCTCCTAGGATAATTAACGAGAGGTGTCTGAGAAAAAGTCGAAACTTGCCCAAATTTTATTGATTGCTCATATTTATTCAGATTAGTCCGCATCCGATATTTCTCATTAATAATATTTTCCGATTCCTTTGACGATAGATGACAATAAATAAATAAAATAATTATTCTGTTAATTAAGTTATTTTGCATATTTAATTAATAAATATTCGAAATGCACTTTATTATCGAAGCACCTACTGCACGAATACAACATATTCGATTAATATCGATAAGTTTAGCAGCAACGCTGAAAAGTAAATGCGATTGGAGGGACGAAGCCAGGGATTTTCTAAAGCTAAAATGGAAAGCAATTTACGGACTATAGCTGATATCGAGGACGAATGGTTTTTGTTATTCTTCTCAAGTGAAATTGATAAATACACACGCGAAGAATGGAAGCAATTCTGCGAAGAATTCTGGAGACGTTCTCTAAGCAGTCCAACCCTCAAGATACACATACAAAGCGTAAGTTTTGCGGTGCTGCGGTGCTCCTCTGCCACGTGCATATGTATTAGAAGTCTGCACAAATGCCAAGGTCACAGTGTTGTGTAACAGTGTTGTGTAGTGAAAAATACTGCAAACACCACATTGAGAATGAGGAAATGACACTTAACTTTTCAGTTGCTTTTCTTTTGGATGCATTTGTGCAGACCTCTAATACGCATTATTATTATAATTCATGTGGTTAATCCTATCATTATCCTTAATCCTTGCACACATACAAAGGTGGAAGAACTACGCCGGCCTGTCCAACCCGATAAGCGTGAATGAAATTCTCACAGGATTGAACCAATGAAATGATTTAAAATATTTGTATTTTGATAAATAAGACCAAAGTGTTTTTAATTGTTTAATTACATTTTAATAATATTGTTAAACAAATGAAATATTAATTAAAATAATTACAATACAAATACAATTAAATTAATAAAATTTCAAATTTATTCACATATGTTTATGTATTTATTTTTGTTTAAAATATATATATATATTTTTTTTTTAATAGTGTAAAACTGAACAAATCTGGTAAGAATTAAATTTATTTTTAAATTTGAATTTGCTTGTCGAAGATTAAACAAATCTTGGCTAAATGTTAACACAAGTGTATGTACACTCTGCAGGGGGAAAGGTATGCGGTAACAATTGTTTTAATATTAATTTGTTATTATAATTTTTTTTATTTTATAAGCGCTCTGCAACTGAAGTTGCCAGCTGTTTGTAGATGTATCTGATGGATGCATTTCGTTTGGCTAAAGCAATAAATGCTTCAAGCTGTTTGTTTAGCTTGTAGTTGCGATTAAAGGATTTACAGATGTTGTTGTTGTTGTTGTCGTTGTTGCTGATTAAGCATAATTTATGTTGGTCCAAGTGGCGAACATTAGCGCTCCAGTTGCAAGTTGCCAGTCGCTGGTCGCCGGTTGCCGGTCGCCAACGCGTCACCCGCTGCATGATAAATGCGGCGCATTAGCGCGCCATCGTGGCGAACAATAAGTCCGCCCCTCGTTGGGCTGAAGGACGAAGGCCAAATGCGAAATGTGAAATGAACCTGGTGTCCTGCCGTGTGTCCCAGTGGCCTCGCCGATCGGACATTTGCTTAATTTCGCTGCGGGAATTTTAAATCATCTTTAAATTAGGGTCATGCAAACTCAATAAACCAAAATGCGGAAATATTTGCGATTGCATTGCCGAAGATAGCGCGCGCGCAGAGGGGCGAGGGCGAGGGGGAGGGGCTCTACTTGAAGGACATGCTCCATGTGTATATGAAACGCTAATTGAGTTGTTGCCACTAGTGTCTGTGTGTGTGTGTGTGTGCCACAATTTGGCAAACAAATCACGTAGAGAAGCAACTGCCATTGCTTTTTGGCTCCTGTTATCCTGCTGCCCGCGGTATCTAGGGCCACTTGTAGTTGTAGTGCGAAGGATATGGTAAGGGGGGGGGGGGAGGGGAGGGGGCTCTCTGCGCTTTGCTTTTGTCATTTCATTTTTGCTGATTTCTATCTGTTTTATATACACACATAAGTAGATACATTCATACATATGTATATACGCAGGAGTCGAATGAATTTGTCGCACTTTGTCCCAGAGCAAGGACTCATTATTTCGACAGACCTAAGTCCTTGTACAAGCTTAGCTTCTCTTATTTCACATATCGCAAGGATAACAATAAGGATATCGTTTTATTTCGTTTGTTTACAAATTATATTCAAGCTGAATTCCGCTCAATGAACATCAAAAGTTTGCCATTCAGAGAAGGAATCTTTCACCCTTTCATAAATAATTAACAATAAGTAAAATACGTAATTAAAAATTATTTAATTAATTTAACTTTCATTGAAATCTTTAAAATATTTGCAGCTGTCAAATCTACTTAAATTTATAATTTTTATTTTCTACAAATTCCTGAAGAAACTTTTCTCTATTTCTCTGTTTAAATTTATCTTTAAATTTGTTTTTTAATTACAAAATATTTAAAGAAACCTTTGACCTTTAACCTTTTGCCAACTGTGCCACATAGTTAATTGCATTAATTTAATTTATAGCATTAAATTTGTTGTGATTTATTCTTTTATCCTTTTGTCGCTTTTCTCTTTCACTCGTATTTTAATTTTTAATTTTGTTCTCTTTTCCAGCTGAATCGAAGACATAAAAGAGATTTCTCTCGTCTTCTTCTTCTTCTTTCTCTTGAGTTTCTTGTGCTTTTGTAATTTACATTAATTAAATTAATTTATCCTTTGGAGCTGTTACACATTTCGCCCACAGATTCGCCCCATTTGCGTTTGTATGCGTAGAATTATCGATAGATCCCCTGGAATATTCGGGCTTGTCTCTCACCATTTCTTCGAATACGTCTCAGTCTTCTTCTTCCCAATTGTTATTGCTGAAAGGGGGAGGGGGGAAAAACAAAATCCAAAATCAAAAAAAAATAAATACAAAAAAAAAAAAAAGAAAAAAAAGAAAAAACAAATGTTGAGCAAAATTTACATTTGGTAAATTTTGCTCGGTAACGAAAAATGCAAATTCGGTACGCTGCAATTTGAAAATGCTTTCGCTTATCGCCTCGTTTCACTCGCAGCCTTTGTCCTGCTTTGAGGACAACCCCCAATCCCCCACCCCTGCTCCTCACACAAGTTGAACCCTTCAGCCCATGGCGCCGCTCTCCCCGCCCCCGTTTGCATAGTTTATGCATATGCATGAGCTCCTTCCAGAGTGCTAAATGGGCAAGAGGTACAGTTGGGTGCGGGGTGGAGCAGGGCGCGACGAGTGAGAAGTACATTTGTCGTGATATAGAGCCGGGTGGGTGGTGAGGGGCTGGTTGGGGGTGGCACATTGCTACGCTCCAGTATGATGTCATGATGGCGCACAAAAATTATCGACACTTAAAATGTTGCAAGCGTCGCTGCTTTTTGTGTGTCCTGCAAAGCGAAGGATACTCGTCGGCCCGTAACGCTTATGTAATCTTAATGTTTATGCAGCTTATGGGCCATATAAATTCCCGTAGTTCGCCAGCAGCACAGCGCATGGCAAGGAGGGAGGAGGGGGTGAAAAGGGCGCTCGGTGTGCGGCGCCTGATTTCTTTGTCTTCCGGTGGCGGCGCTTCTGTTGCTGCGCTTTAACTTCCGTTGCGCTGTGCCATTTGTTTATTACCAGTTTTCTTATTGCTTCATTTAGAGTACATGCTCAACCCCCTCCCCCGCCCCACCACCCCCACATACACCACCCCTTGACACAATCACGCGCAGCGCACAGCTGCTGATGAAAATATTTTTACGACAAGTTTTTCGCAAAGATTTGCAACATTTGCAGAAAAGCAGCGAAACGGAAGTGCGGGGTATGAAGATGATGATAAGGCGGGGGGGAGGTGGTGGTGGTGGTGGTGGAGGCGTGCTGCTTAAATGAAACGCACATTTTGGCCATAAAACGCTTAACGTTGCCAGATCGAGTGGGTGGCAAAGGGGGAGCAGTGGGGCAGCAGCCGGCGGAAGTTGTCATGTTTTATGTTTACAACCATGTGAAATTTAATGGACAGGGCCACAATGTTGTCTCACCCTCTCTCTCTCTCTCTCTTTCTCTCTCTCGCTCGCTCTCTCTCTCTGTTTGGAATTTTGCATGCTTCAGCTGAAATGCAAAATTATAATTAGGCAACTGCAACTGTAACTCTAACTGTAAAACACAAGCACGAGGCGAAAGCAAAGCAAAGCAAAGCAGAGAAAAAGCAGAGAAAAAGCAATAAGCTTCGTTGTTGTTGTTGCTTTTGTTGCTTTTGTTTGTCTCCTTGTCTCCTTTTGCCTCTTTTCGCTCTTACTCTTTGAAGTCCACGCACGTTCGCTCATAAAGTTCATTTTATTAGCTGACTTTTCTTTTTATTTCTCATCTTTGTTTTTGTTTCCTTTTTTCTCTCTTCTCTTTTTGTTGTTGTTGTTGTTGTTTTCTTAATGCGTTTGCTTCTTTCACTTTTGCGTCTCTCTGTTTCCGTTTCAATCCACCGTTTGCTGCATGTGCCAGAGCAAACAGTGTGACCAGTCCAGCATTTGCAATTAAATATCTAATTAATATTTAATATAAAATATAAAATAAAAACATAAATAATAAATAAATAAAAAAAAAATATTTTAAGAATATATAATTAATTTTAATTTTTTAAATTAAAATATTTATGAAAGTATGAACACGATGTTTTGGTTTTTTTTTTGTTTTTTTTTTGTTTTTTTTGATATTTTGGAAAGGCTGGTCACACTCTTGAGAATGATCTGTTAGGGGCCAGGGGCCAGGTGCTGATGCGATTTTTTTTTATTTTTCTTTTGTTTTTGTGTTTGAAAACTGAATTACAATTTTTGGCCATAAGTAATAACTTCTGGCTAATAGGCGCTACCAAAATAAATATTCAATTGCAAATGGCAAATGGCAAACAGGAAATGGCAAATGGTAAATGGCTGACAGGATGTGGCAGTAGTTGGAGCTAGCGACGCCTGCACAGGACACACACAGGACGACGCCAAATGGACGCGTTCAAATTGCAAATTGCGCTCGTTTACAAGCGAAATAAATGCTTGCGCGCGAAAGCGGCACAACACCTACCCCCTCCCCCCTCCCCCTTTTTCCCCCACCTTTTACCAACTTGCCATCGGTCTGTGTCTCACCTTTCTTGCCACACGCACCGCTCCCCCTGCCCCAACCACCGACAGCATGATTATTCGCTCTCTCAGAGGCCATTTGTTTGGTTAGAAAAATGAAGCCTCGTGCCACAAAAGACAACCTGGCCTGCAGCTGCACAGTGGGCAAAACAGAAAGAAATAAACATAAAAAATATGTAAACAATATATAAAAAACAAAGTGGAAATATTTATAAATTAACGAGTTTATTTTTCGTATTCTTGTATTATTATTTCCATGCTTAATTGTAATATTTATATTTATTTTTGAGTACTTTCTTTTTTTATGTATTTATTTATTTTAAATTTATTCACATATTAAATACAATTTATTTAGTTATTAATTAATTTATTTTCTTGTATTTTTATATTTATATACACATGATTGTATTTATTTATTAAATTCCAGCCGATTTTACCTAACCTAACCAATTTAATAATAGTTTCAGTTTTATATAATTTATAAACATTTATTAACTATCTATTTTTTACATATTTAATTAATATATACAGTACATACACATAGGATTTGACAACTTTAAATATGAAACTCTATTTTTTTTTTGTAATTTTTTTTTTTTTGCCCGCTAGATTGCTTAAATCGCCCACTGTGCAGCGTGTGGCATTTTTGTGTTGCGTGCCTTTTGGGCGCATAATTAGATAAGCAGCGCAATGTCTAGCCAAGCCCCATCGTAATAATAAGCCTCAGTCTTCGAAGCGCACCTGCCACCCCTCCTGCCTCCTGCCTCCTGCCCCCTCTCTTCATGCCACATGCCTCATGCCTCATGCCTCATGCCACGTAGCGTCACGCAAACGAACCGCATGACAATGTCACAAAACAAGCTGCTGACAGATGGCGCGTCATAAAAGCAGCGGCGCCAGCAGCGACGCCAGCAGCGACAATGCGCCGCAGAATGTGTGAGGTTAGGGTCGTTCGTGTACAGTTACTTTGCCTAAAATGGAAAAATAAAAGACGCGCACACACCTGGAACCAGAGCCCTAACCAGATCCCTAACCGTAACCGTAGACAGAATACAAGCCGGAGTGTACAAGGACACAACATGCAATTATACGCAATCAACATAAATCATTCAAATTGCCACAAAAAGCATGCGGTTTAATAAGCGAAAGAGACAGAGAGAAAGAGAGAGAGATAGATAGATAGAGAGAGAAGAGCAATTGCTTTTTATAAAGAGCGCATAGGCCGAATTTAATGTGTGGAAGAATAAGCAAACGCAATGAAGTAAATATTAAAGTCCAATTTTGCCCACCTTTTGAACGAACTCCTTACGCAAGGCCGTAGTTAAGGGGGGATCATGGGGGGGATTACAATAATAACTATATTTTGAACACATGTCCATTAAGAGCATAGAATTATTTAAACATATTTCAAAATGAACAAAAAACTTTAAGAAAAGTCCGTTGAGTTTAAGCAAATAAATTATTCGTCAACTTAAGTTAAAAAAAAAAATAATACCAAAATGTCTTCCGATAATTGGAAATTTTTTTCAAATTGAATTTTCAAATTTTTCTACTGTATAATGTTTGACAAGTACGAGATTTTCGGTTGAATCGGAATAGGCGAAACACAGTATGTTAGACTGGCTGATTCGAGTTAGACACAAATTTGTTTAAATTATTATCTGAATATTAAAAAAAAAAACACTTTCATTAAATTATCAATCAGAGAGAAAGAGAGAGAGCGACAACATTGAACTGAATAATCGCGGCTTTGGCAAATGACAAGTGACTTGTGGCAAGTAGCAGGTGGCAAGTAGCAGTTACAGTTCGAGACGAATATATTTCATCTTTAGCATCGTCGAGATCTTCCAAAGCTAAAGCAAACGTAAGACGACATCCTTCGATCCTTCGATCGTTCGATTATTCGAATTAAT
Source organism: Mulgravea parasiatica (assembly GCA_037075045.1). NCBI lineage: Eukaryota > Metazoa > Arthropoda > Insecta > Diptera > Drosophilidae > Mulgravea > Mulgravea parasiatica. The sequence goes on along the minus strand of JBAMCR010000234.1, from coordinate 22,500 downwards.
TAATGCAATTTCGCTGGTAGATTTTGGTTTTCTCAGGTTTTGTTTTGAGTTGGAAAAAATATTTCAAAAAAGAAAAAGAAAAAAACAAATAAGTATCCGTAAGATAAAAATTAAGAATACACAGGATGGTGATCAATCTGAATCCAACGACGTTGACAAGCGCCAACGGGAGCGGCCCCAACAATAGCCAAATAATAATCATGTCGCATATTGTCATCAATAATATCCTGTATATGCAGGTGGTATGTATCAACGAGGAGGTCTGCAAGTGGGTCACCCTGGATGAGGCGCTGTGCCTTTACCCGATGGCAGTCTTCTTGTACACTCAGACGAACAAGACGAACATCTTTCAATTGGCGATGAGTGAGCAGCAGCCCACCCTCTCCGATTGGCCGACTACCGATAATTAGTTATCAGCTATCGGCGATCTTTGACGAAAGAAAGTATTTTATTAGCATCGCTGTCTGGAAAATGTAGAGAGATCTTTCTTCTTCTTCTCGCTAACTTAAAATTTTACTATCGCATAATATTGTACGATATTAATTGTTCTCAATTGTTCGAATATCCGAATAAAAAATTTAATTTCAATTATAACAACGATTTTAATTTAAAAACAAAATAGTTGCGAATAAAAGTAAAATAAAATTGGATTTATCTTCCGATTTTAATAAAACAATACAAATCATATTCTCAATATTTACAATTTTCAACACTTTCTTTTAATGAAAACAAAAAAATTGAAAATATTCTTGAATTTAAATGTACAGAAAAGCTTTTAGGGATATTTTTTAAAACACTTTTTTTTTTTTTGTTTTTCTATTGTACATGAAGTTGAACATTGAATCCAAATCGATGGCTTGGGAGCAATTGTTGTTGCTGTTGTTGTTGTTATTGTTGTTGTTGCTGTCGTTGTTATTGTTGCTGTTGTTGTTGTTGTTGTTGTTGGCATCAGCAATTAGCCAAAAAGACAACAATGCAGCAGCAATAAAGCTAAAGCGGCGGCCGGAAGCAAATGCCGATGCTGAAGGACTAAAATTTCCTCTGAACGATATGAGTGTGTGTGTGTGTGTGTGTGTGTGTGTATCTATGTGTGTGTCTATGTTTGTTTGCGTGTGTGTGTGTGTGTGTGTCTAACCTAATACCAACAACAAATGAACTGAACAAATGAAAGTCAAAGGACAAAGTTGTCGACATGGCAATAGCTCCGTGGGCCACGCCCACTGCAAAACCAATAACGCCCCCCGTAACAACGTCCACAAACCCAACCCCAACCCCACCCCCTATGCATGCCACGATGCCCTGTTTTACTGCAGCCCTGACATACAGCTGTGTTTAGCGTGTTATTTATGGCGGTAAATGCGATGCGTAAGGCACACACACACACACACACACACACACACACACACACAGGCACAACATTTACTCCCAAAGCAATTAAACTGCATTCGTTGGCAACGAAAGGGCTGAGGGGTTAGCGGGGTTAGGGCGACGCCTTTGTGGGCGTGACCCATGCAACGCCAAGAACAAAGGACAAGCAGAATTAAACGCAAATTAATTGGGGGGAAAAGTGAAAACATCCTTAAAAGGAGCAAAAAAAAAAGTATTAATAAACACACCGAATATTATATACTCTTTTATTACAATATATGTAATAATTAATTAATTATTCATAAATTATTTTCCAACAGATTGTTCATAAAGTTTTATTAATCTGAAAATAAATCAAACTTCCCATTGTTCCTATCTCTTGTACTATAATCTTGGATATATTATCTGATATATATATGTATGTATGTATGTATGTATTTAGTCTGCCAGATAATGTCAAATATTATAAGATTGCTCCCATATGAATATTATCAATATTTCAATAAATAAATTAAGTATTGACGTTTTCTTTTTTGAAATTCGTTTTTCATTTTTCAATTAAATTTTTGTCTACTCAGCTTAAAAATATTTCTTGCCTTTACTTTTTTTAATTAAAATTAATTAAATTCAACTCAAAGCTATGTCTTAAATCATCTGGAAATTAATCCTGATCCTGATCGTTCCGGATGATATAATCACTTCGAAGGAAAATATTATACATACTCGTACAATATATTCAAAATGATAAAGCAATTTCCTACGGGTTCAGTACTTTTTTTGTTTGTCGGTCCTTTAGTTCTGACTGGGTTAATTTTTCGTCCTTTTTTCATCCCTCCCTCTCTCTCTCTTTTTGTTTTTCTTTTCCTTTCATATCATTTCTAGCCAAGTCATCATAATAATGTAAGAAGGAAGGTGAGGGAATTTTTCGATTTTCGATGTTTACTCATATGCCATGCCATACGCCAATAACTGAAAACATCCCCCCCCACCCCCCACCAAACACTCTCCTCACGTCCTATTTACGTCCCATTTTTTGTGCTTTGTGCGGCGTCCTCTTGATCCTTTTTGCCTTCGATGTGTGTTAATTAAGACATCGTTACGCGCCATTTTCTCCTTCCTGATGAGACGATGACAATTGAAGTTCTTCTTGCATGTGTATACAAAACATATACATATACATGTGTATGTATGTGCACGAAAGTTGCCTACTCATTGCTGGGAGGGGGCGGGGAAAAGTTTCGTGATGGGGTTAAGCGAGCGGGTGGGAGGGGGAGTAGGTATTCGTGTTGGTAGCTGAAGCTATTGTGTTGCATAATTAAAATTTGTAGGACGGCTGGCAAAAATGGGAAGTTTGCATCCAGGATACCTGGGCATGGGCATGGACAGGGGCAGGAGCAGGAGCAGAAGCCGAAGCAAGTGGAACAGGCGCAGCCAAAGCTCGAGCGGATTCCCTTAGCCATTGAGACGCCTCGTTGGAGCGTCAAATGCGTTAAATCTTCATAAAATATTTGAGAGGTTGCCAGACAAAGATAAATGCAATAGGGGCAAGCAGCTAACGTAAGATAGAGATAGAGAGAGAGAGAAAGAGAGAGAGAGAGAGAGAGAGAGAAGAGAGATCGAAATACTTGATAAGGACATTCATTGCCCAGGTTACATGGCGACTTGGCTGCACATCCGGCACATTCCCATAGCTGCCACATCCGTTTGCATCAGAAGAGGACCCAGCCGCAGGTTGCATGCTACGCTTGCCTCTGCCACCGTTGCCAACACGACACCCAACCCAGTTGCAAGTTGCAAGTTGCCAGTTGCCAGTTGCCTGATGCCAGCCAAGCGTAAGAAATTGGCAACCACAATGCAAATGCTGTGCACAGTTTGTGCCCCCAAAGCTGCTCACAATGTGCCACATGCAACTGCCTGCCAAGCCAATGCACTTGCAACACATACGCACACACACAGACACAGACACACACACACAGATACAGACATAGATACATGCTTCATAATGGAAGATAGCTGGCAATTTATTGCAATGACGATGACAAGTTTAAGCCAAGGTTAAGCACCGTTCAGACCACAATGGCTGCCAACTTGAGCTGCCGCCACTGACAAAGTTGCCACATTTCAAGTGCCAACTGCAACGATGTGTGCCCCAAATTGAATGGACTCGTCCCAAACTGCACTAAACTGTACCCAAATTGTACTTTAATTTTCGTAATTTTACCCCGAATGAAACGGGTACTAAACGAAATGGAGAATCTGTCCCATTTGATGTACATAAAAGCAAAAGGGAATTGTACGTAAGTGCACATATTTGTACCTTATTCATGTGTACCTCTACGTAACAAATTGTACCTGCTATACATACTATACTTGAATAAATAAATATGCTTATGTGTACCTCAATGGTACATGACACTCTCTACTGACTGTACCAAAGTACCTAAATGGCTTTTATTGACTGTACCTTTATTTGTATGGTAATCGTACATCAATCGAAATGAATTGTACCTAATCTACCAAACCATAAAAAATGTACGTACCACACATGATCAGGTTGTACCCTGATGGAGCTAACAATATTTGTACCTAGCTTTAACAATGTAAATTGTACATCAGAAGTGCGTCTTTTGTGGTACATTTTATCTTAAAAGAGTAGAGTATTTTGTACCATAATTGAATGCAATCATTTTTAAATGTACCCACAAATGAAATGTACCTCTGCAACATTTAACAGCTAATAATATTTATTTGATTCGTTTAAAATGTACAGGGTAAGTTGTCGTCGAGCATTGCGACACTTTGAAATAGACTATTGTGAATTGGGTTGATGTGACTGCCACAAACAGTGTTGCAAAACACTCTAAGTGCCTACTAAAATGTGCATACACAGGTCCAACGGAACATGCAACTGTTTGCAACCACCTGCTGCTGCTCCCTCACTTGATGCCCCTTCAGCTCGAGCCCAATCTGGAAGTAGCCCCCCTTCCCCCCTCCCCAGGGGACCACACCCCTGGCCAGTGGCACAACAGTCAATTGCAAAGGTCAGCAGGAACAAGTTCAACGACTGACACAAATATTTGTCAGGTTTCCGTTTCCACTCTCTGTTATTGCCTCTTGCGGCAGCGTTTGTGGCTATGAGGAGGGGTCGGGGGGTCGGAGGGGTTTGTGTATTGGCTTTACGGCTTGGCAAGTTGCAACCACAGACAAAGCAAGCAAAGAGACAGGAGACAGGAGACAAGAGACATCACCGACCAGCTACAACATAAACAATTTATGCACCACAAGCTGCCCCCTTCGATAGAAAAAAACTCAACAAACTAGAAGAAAAAAAAAAAGGCTGAGGTGGGGGGGGGGGAGTATGAAAAGTTTGGGCTAGGGAACTGCCTGGGTTAAAGCATATGGTATAAGGTGAAAGGTTTGAGACTTGGCTGCAGTTTTGCCAACTTTTCGCTTTGCTTGTTAGTTTTGTGTAAACAAGCAAAGTGGGCAGCATTCCGGAGCAGGGGGCAAACAAACAAGGTTAAAGCCTAGACTAAGAGTTACCCTATAAAAATAAACATGGGTCCATGTCGAGTGTCCACAGTGTCCACAGTCTCCTCTCACTGCATCCCTGAATACAGGGTATGCACAGG
>JBAMCR010000234.1:0-12500 GCA_037075045.1 Mulgravea parasiatica | reverse complement strand
ACTCGATATTTACAGGGTATCTTGCAGTTGAGTTGTTCTTCTTTTTTTACACTGAAGTGTATACATATTTTTATGTTAGTCTTGTATGTATTTGTTGTTGTTGTTGTTGTTGTTGTTGTTGTTGTTTAGCGCATTTTTGGCATTTCACAAATTGAAATGTGCGCAAATTTAAATTGCCGTTGCATGCTTTTAGGCGCCATCGTTAGCGGCATTTTCCAGGCGCTTGAGCACGCCAGCACACACACACATACACACACGCATACATATATGTATGTAGGGTACATACATATATTTGCATGAATAAAGCCAAGAGTCGCGTCTCATTTGTAGCATGGGCAAACATTGCGTATACGTAATGTTGGCCTTTGCCATTTGACGCTGGCGACAATTACAGCCGGGAAAGAAATGTGCTGGCCAGGGGATGGGGGATAGGGGGGGTGGCGGCAGCAGCTGTGCAATTTATGCATTCACAAAACTTCGAGCTAACGATTCCCAATGCATTTGAGTAGCCCACCCCTCCCCTCCCCACCCCTCCCCTTAGTTGTTGAGTTTTGGGTCTAGACGTTGCTGGTAAACAAATTTGCCAAGTTAAATTGGCTGCCACTCGACGCTTCTAAGCGACGCCGCGACGCCAGGTAGGCGCCAGTTGGGCGTGGCCAGCATTTAATGCATTTTAATTTATAACTTGCAGTTTTTTTTCTAACTGTTCATTACAACAAACAAGAAAAACCAAACAAAAAAAAAAAAAGAAATATAAATTAAAATAGTTTACAACAAACTCATGCGAAATGCTTTTTGCAGTGAAAAGTTTTTCTGCTTCGTTGTTAATGCATTTATTTTCGCCTATTTTCGTATACCCTGTAAATTAACAACATGCCTTGAGATGCGGTATGCCAGACTCACAGTAAATGAAATATTTCATTTCTCAATTAAATTAAATATTTATTTTTTTTGCGATTTATTTCTTTTTATTTTGACAAATTCCTAGATATTTTATAGGGTAACTGCTAGTTGTATATGCCCCGTTGTTTCACAGTTGATGGGCGGGCATTGTCGCTGGTGTGCATAAATGGGGTGGTGCATGGGGTGGGGGTGAGGGTGGGTGGGAGTTGGTGCGTAGGGGCGTGTCCGCGCTGCATGTTCAAATGTGCCGCACACATCCTGCTGCTTGAAACGGATGCGGATGCGAATGTTGGTTGTGGATGTGGTTGCGGATGTGGTAGCGGATGTGTATGTGTATGCGTATGTGTATGCGGTTGAGCATGTATGGAAATGCTTCGCGGAGCTCATTAAATTAGCCTCTATAATTATTTTAAATGAGTTCATTAAGTTGTGACAAATGTTGCTCCTGTTTCTGTTTCTCTTTCTCTTTTTATTTCTGTTTCTTTTCTCTTTCCTTTCTCTTGAAAACAATTTGTACTTGTCCGACATTTAGTTTTTAATTGTACAAATTATCATGTTTATTATTATTACTACAATATTATGATGATGTGCTTGTTAACCTTTTTTTTATTATTACCAACTATTATTATTTTATTTTATATTTTGTAATCCGCTCGAGCAGCTGAAATTAATTTGATTGCTGATGTTGTCTCAGCTGCTTCATTAATCAAAGTGCCCAACATTCTCTCTCTCTGTCTCTCTTTCACCAACTCCTCTCCTGCTCCCCCTCATGAATAATTAAATAGGGAACATAGTTATCCCACTTGGCCGTCGAGGCAGCTCAAAACTTATCCATCAAATGACATTTGCGTTGATGCGGGTTTCCGTCTTCCGTCTTCCGTCTTCCGTCTTCAGCCTGTTGCCACACCCAGCCAGGACCGAAGGACCCAGGAGCTATCCAGCTGCCCCCTCCTCGCCCCAACTCAATCCAACCCAATGCAATGCCCATTGGAGTGGCTGGAGACTCGAACTTTGGTTTGTTTTTGGCCGGCGACGTGTCGGCTCTGTCCTTTGTTTGTCTTGCGTCTTTCGGCTCAGATGTGGCGCCACCGCGTCCTGCGGCTGCCTGCCACGTTTCAGTTTTCGACATTCATCAAAAATTGTGTCAAAATTTGAGTGCTACAACGCAAAAATAAAAAAACAAAAAACCAAAAACAAAAACCAAAAACAAAAACATCAACAAAATTAACAAAAAACCAACAACAACAACAACAAAAAAAAGAAAACAACAACAACACATTTCATCGCACTTCCTTTTTTTTTGTGGTTTGCTTTTTGCTTTTTCCTTTTTGCTTTTTGCTCTGGACACGATGATTTGTGCTCCTGGACAAGAACTTAACACCAAGAGGCAAATTACAGGGTATGCGGGGTATATACGAACAGAGCTGCAATTCTCTAATGCATGAAGAATTAAGTTTGAAGCTGTGAACTGTAAACTATGAATGATGTTGTAGACGATTGATGCATGATGTATGAAATATAAAAGCGATTCAAGCATGAAGTATAAAGTATATATTATAGTATGGGGTATACAAGATTGAAGGGCATATGAAATCTTAAAGATTGATGAATGAAGTGTGAAATATGAAAGATTGATGCATGATGTATGAAATATAAAATATAAAAAATAAGATATAAATTATAAAATATAAATGATTGAAAAAAAAAATTAATTTGAGTCTAAAGTACAAAGTGTGAAGAGTAAAATATTAAATATTGAAGTATGAAGTATGAAATAATAATTATGAAAGATTGAAGCATGATGTAGAGAATGTAAAGTATAAAATACGAATGATTGAAGGATGCAGCATGATGATGGAAGCGAGCTTCTGCATTTGGTGATTGATCAAATGGAGAGTATCTCTCTTGTTTACATGTCGCTTTGAGTTTCTTTTGGTTTTTCGGATATGTAAATTCTGAAACCCCCCTCCCCACCCCCCACCACCCACTCCCCCACTCCCTACGCCCACTGCCAGCAGCTGCTCCTGCCGAGTTTAATGCCTAGTCACAGATTTCATCATTTTCTAGTTTTTTGATTTTATACTTTTTACATTTTTATTCTTATTTTTATTTTTATTCATTTTTTGTTTTTGTGTGTTTGTTTTTCTATGTGTATGTGTGTGTGTGTATGTGTGTGTGTGTGCGTGTGTGTGTGTGTGTGTGTGTGTGTTATCACCGTTGTCGCCGTTTTTATGTTTCAGAGTTTTTCTAACGTTGAAAATGGGAAACAAGAAAAACACTGACAAATGAAAAAAAACACTCACACATACACACACACACAAACACACACACACACACACAGAAAGAGGAAAATGAAAAACTGGGAAAACTGTTTTACCAGTTGTGGCTACAACGAATTTTTCCAGAAGAGACGAGCAGGAACAGGGGCCGGAGGCAGGGCAAGAGCCTGCATAATATTTGGCAAACGCGACCAAGTGGTATCTGTGTTTTGTTGTTGTTGTTGTTGTTCGTAGTATGTATGTATGTATGTATGTTGTATGTTGTTTGTTGTATGTTTTTTGTTGTTTGTTGTTGCTGTTATGCATTGCATAACACAAAGTGACAGCAGGCCATAGAGATGGTCATATTCCTCATGCAAGCACATATGTATTAAACATTCATACATACATACATGTAAATATACATATGTACATACATACATACATCTCGCTCATATGTACATAAATATAGTATGCGTTATTGTAATAACACGTTTCAAAAATTTCATAAACTGATATTCGCGTACGAGAAGCGCCAGCCAGCACTAGTTTATGCCATTTCCATCTGGCCCTGCCACGCCCCGTTTTGTATTTTCATTTTCATTTTTCCATTTTCCATAAAAATTTACGGGTTTTTATTCAATTTTTCCGTTAAAATGTATGTAGTTTGTTTGATGTGATTTGAGTACGTCAGTCGAGAGTTCAACATTGATCAGTAACCATTCAATCAACAGTGAACATCAATAAACAGTTAGCCAACGATCAATCATCGTTCAATCATTGATCAATCATCAGTCAATCATACGTCAGCATGCATTGGCATCATCATATAAGCAGCTATATATCGCAATTTAGTTATTGATCAATCATACAACAATCAATCACCAATCAATCACTGGCTAGTTAGGACGTATACATATACATACATACATACACGTGTCACGACACGAGCTATCCTCTAACCAGGCTCCAAGGAGTACACATTGGCTTGTTGTCCTGAATTCACTTTCTGGATGCATTTGTCGAGCCAAGTGGAGTCTATTACGTACATACATTTATATATTGTATGTATATATGTAAAAAACTAAACAGAATTTCTAAGAAAGTGCAAACTCTATTTTTTAGCAGTAGTTAGGGTATCTGCCAGCCGGATAAATATTGTTTTCTCGACCAGCTTGTGATTTCTGACTGGGAAATGAGTTTCATTGCGGTCAGCCGCTTGGAAATTTACACCTCTGCCTTGACTCCGCCACCCGAGGGCCAACAACATACAAACATACACATACACATACACATACACATACACATACATAAAAATATACATACACAAACACGTACATGCATACATACATACATACATACATACATACTCGCATATCCCTTGCATATCCCTTGCCCAAATGAAGGCGGCGCCTGCCTTTTGTCATACTGAAAATTTTATGCAAAACAAAAGGCAAAAGAATTCGTTTTATGAATTTGTTAACAACAAAAAAGAGAAAGAAAATCAACGGGAAAAAAATGCACAGCAACGACAAACAAATTTACTTCATCCAGAGCAAAGGGAACCGAGAAATAAATTGAAAGCATAAATTTCAACTTAAAGCTCGACTTAAAGCTTCACTCAAAGTTTCACTTGGAACTTAACTTATTCCAGCTAGAATTTCCGGGCTATAGAAAGAGAGGAAGAGACGAAGAAAGAGAGAGAAGTAAGCTGTACTTAAAGCTCGAATTCTCACATACAAATTATTTTTTTGTTTGTAATTTTAAAGCTTTAATTAAATGAATGAAATGAAATAAAATTTAATTATGTTATTAGACAAATTATCTCTTTAAGCTTAAAGCTGCTTAATCAGCTGTTGATAAGCTTTTCATAATTGAATACACCAAGAAGAGAGAAGTGAGAGGAGTTCAGCTTGAAGTGGCTGTTGGCATTGGTTATCGTCGTTTGATTCTATCAAAATTTTTGCTATTTCCTGTTATTGTGATGCTCATTTCATGAATTTCATGAATTCCATTGTCCGCCATTTCGATTCCAATGTTCCTAACCCTAACAATGGCAACATCCGCCTTATCTCTGCCTTAAGTTCTCACCGGTTATATCCTTGGTGCCCCTTTTCATGCTCCCTTTCTCTCTCTCTCCCCCTCCCTCCCCTCTCCCTCTCTCTCTCTCTCTCTCTCTCTCTCTCTGGCTCTTTTCTTTATTGCACAATCTGTATAATTGAGCAACAGACAAGGATATCGACAGGCTGTCGAGGACAGTTACGAATCGAACAAGCAAAAAAAAGAAAATAAAATAAAGTAAAATAAAATAAAGAAGTAATTGCAATTTCGGAAATTTAAACTCAACTCAACGCACTTCGAATACCCTTTACTTGCAATTTAATCAGGAGAATTTTGAGTGAATATTTTTTTATTTATCGTATTTTTGATTAATTAAATTTTTCCCTCGAAATAAACAGTTTAACTTTCACGTGATTTTGATTGAACAATTCCCCTAATGTATTTTATTTTGATCTCTTACGAATTGAACAACTATCGATTTTATCGGTAATTAATCGATATACGCCCAGCTCAAGCATCTCTTTCGCTTGATACAAATGCCAAGACATTATCAAGGGGGTTAACCAATGTCCGTTCCTGTCCATTTCCAAATGGCTTGGCCATAGCAAAGTCCATTGAGAGGCGATTTGCGGCAGGAGGAGGACGATGGGTCATTAAATGCAATGCTCCACCCTTGACCCAACTCCCCACCCGCCCCGCCGCTTTGTCCCTGTCCGAGGGTTCGCTTCCATTTGGGTCGTGGGCACAAAGCTGAATTCATTATGTGACAAGCTTCGATTTCATTTCACATATGTATTATGTGTATGTATGGCAAAGATACATACATACATATGCTTATGTATGTGTATGTATGTGTGTGTGTATATTCTGTGTATATGTGTGTGCTTGTATTGTATATGCTTTTGTATTCGGCACTTTCACAATATGAATTGGCGATTATGTTAATGAGCCAAGCGACTAAGCAAAAGGCCCAAACTGACGCCCAGTCCGCAGTTTAACTGAGATAAATACATACATATACACACCAACACACATACATATGTACATATGCACAGTGAAAAATAATTGTGAAAGCTTAGGATTTTTATGTATTTAATTTATTTAGTTAATTTTTTTTGTTATTGTATAACTGAAGACAAAATTTAGTTTCGCTTTCATCCTAAAATAATAAAAAATAATTTGTAATAATAATAATAATAATAATAATAATAATAATAATAATAATAATAAGAATAATAATAATAATAATAATAAGAATAATAATAATAATAATAATAATAAAAATAATATCAATAATAATAATAATAATAATAAGTACTAGCTTCTGATAAATATTATTTATTCAAATCAAAAAAGGAAAATTTCTCACTCTAAATTTCCATCCTCGTTTTATTTAACGGTTTACCATGTGCGTTGATTGTTGATTACCATTGCCAATCAGGTGGTGCAACTGTATGTACACATGTACGAATATATACATACCATGATAATTAGAACTCGATGATGGAATTCTCATTACATTACTAACATTTTATATACTCGTATATGGTACATATACATATGTATGTATATGTTTGTATGTATGTATGTATGTATACATATTTAAGAATACAATCAGATCGTTCGTCTGTCTGTCTGAAAAAGCATCCTTGACCTTGTGTAACTGAGAGTATTCGTTTATGTATGTACATATATGTATGTATGTATTGGCTCTCGCTTGAGATTGGATGTGCATGTGTATGTGCAATTAACGGTAATTCCAATTGCTAAGAATAAGAAGAAGAGTAACAAGCAGTGGAAATCATTAAAACTATTACAAAAGCACAAAAGTTAAATGTTAAATGTTAAAAGTTATAAAGTTTTTCTTCTTCTTTTCTTTCTCTTTTTTTTCCTCTTTTCACTTTTTGTTTTTGCCGTTTTTCTTGTTGCAAGTGAATATGATTGCATTCTAATGTCAGACATAAATTAGCGTGTTGCACGCACACACACACAGACACACGCACGCACAGACACTTTGCAACTGTAATCCACATGCCCACTTGCCACAGCCCCACATGCTGCCCGCCCCCTCTCATCATGCATTACGTGACAGGAGTATGTGAAACTTTTCAACTTGAGAGAAAATTTATATGCTAAAAATAAAAAATTAATTTTCATAACCCAAACGAACCCGACTGAAAAATACCCTGTACCAGATACTCAATAAATATTTATTGATCATCTATAATTATTTTAGTTATAGTTATAGTTATTTTAAAATTGAAATAGAGACATAATACATTAATATTAATAATTAAATAATTTAATTACTTAATGAACAAAATAAAATCAAAATAAATACTTAAACAATACAAATTTAATAATTATTTTTATAAGTTGGTTTTTTTGTTAATATCGTAATTTTTCCGATTAGCTTCATTTTTATTTTCTATACTAAAATTCAATTTTTTTTTAAATATTTAAAAACAAAAAGAAAATAATTAAAACTTTTTTTGCAATTAATATTGCTTTTTTTTGTATTTCTATACAATTTGGCATTTGGGCTTCATATTTCATGTGCTCCTTATGTACATACATATACGAGTATGTATATGCATTTGTGTGTATGTGTGTGTACTGATTTATAAAGGGTGGCAACGCCAGTGTCGCTTTGAGTGGGATCTGGGAGCGAGTGAAGGGAATTTCGGGATTCAGTTTCATACAGTTATAAGGAGCAGCTCTCAATTTTAATTAAATATTTGCAGTCGTTTTTCTTCTTGGCGTTCTTCTTCTTTATTTTTACTTTTGTTGCCGATTTTTATTTTTCATTCTTTTTTTTATCTTTTATTTTCGTCTGCGTTTTGCTTCGCGTTTCGCGCATTTTTGCCATATTTCCATTTTTCTATACAACAAGCATTAGCTATAGCCCTAGTCGGAGCAAAAAGGAAGATACATACATACACCAAGAGACAGAAAGAGAGAAACAGATAAAGAGAGAGAGAGAGAGAGGGGCAGCTGACTAAAGCCACAGCTCAAAAAACCAAAGCTTTCAAGTATGAAAATAAATAAGTTTAGCTAAGATTTTTTTCTGCTTTTTCTTTTTTTGTTGTTGTTGTGTCTTTATTTCTTTTTTTTTTTTTGTATACCCTCAGTCCGTTGAAAATCCAACGGGAAAGGGTATGCGAATGCTAGCAAGAGAAAGGTATGTGTATGCAAGTGTATATGTATGTATATACATTCTCGGGCATAATTAATCAATTTTCTCAAATGTCGTAATATAAATTGAATCAAAAACTTATAACAATCAGATAGTTTAATTTTTAAACATATTCCACATAATGTCCTGTATACACACATACATACATACACATTTACTCATACATACATATGTTTTATTATTTTAATTTTATGAGAATCAAATCAAATGAAATCATCAAAGGACATTCACCTGAAAAGTATAAATAATTATATTTATCATGAATTATTTTGTTTAGGGTATGTCGTAGTCGAGCATGCTGAGCAGAAGCGTCTCCTCTTAGTTTTGTTTTTGTTGTTTTTTGTGTGTTTTTTGTTGCTTTGTGTATATATATATATATAGAAACTTTGGCCGGTCAAGAGATAGTCCCCAAGTTGATGCTTTTTGCTGTGGGCGTAATAAAAATATTTCAACAAACTATGCAAAAGTTAAGCTAAACAATAACAACGGCAGCAGCAGCAGCAACAACAACAACAACAACAACAGCTGCAACAATAATAATAATAACAACAACAACAACAACAACAATGAATGAAACACTCATAAATCGACTCAAAGTTGACTCAAAATGCTAAAAAAAAAAAAACGGAGTGCGAGCGAGTTTTGAGCAAAGCTTTGAGGCAATCAAAATTGTTGCCATGAAAGTGGAAAACCCAAAAAACAAAACAAACAACATTCAATTGTAGATCGAAGATCAAATACCCTACAAATATGAGTAACATATTCTTGCAGACAGCTAACAAAAATGCATAAAAAATATATAAATATTTCACATAATTAATTTTAAAAATATTATAATAATAATTTATCATTAAAACACATTATGTATGCGTGCGTGAAGGATCATGTCACATGTTTGTCACGACTTTGTGATACCCCGTGTATTTTATTGCAGGGTATTCCATAACGCTCGAAAGTATGCAATGAAATATTTCATTTTCATCTTCTGAAGAAAAATTAAATTAAATTGTGCATTGGCGACGTGTTGTGGCAAGTGTAAATATTTGTTGTGCGCGCCTGTGTGTGTATGTTATGTGTGTGTGTGTGTGTGTGTGTGTATGTTGTGTGTGTGTGTGAGTGACTGTGCATATTGAGTATGGAAAAATGGCAATATGAAAGTATTGAATATAGTTTCAATGCGAAATGTTCACAGACAACTGATGTGGCTGCTAATGTGCATGTGTGTATGTGTTTGTGTGTGTGTGTGACCATGCGTATGTATTGGTGAATGTATGTACGTACTCATGTCATTTATTTTGTCGATGCTGTCGTCTTGACTCTAATCGGATCAGCAAGTTAATTTACATGCAATTCAATCAGTGTCGCATTGTGCTGCTTCAGCTGCCTGTCACTGTATGTACACACACACACATACACACACAGATACGCATGCACACACACACACACACACACACACTACTCACTATATAAACAAACACAATGGGTCAAAAATCCATTTATTTATTAAACAATTTATTACAAATGTCACAGACCTTTTGCCATTCACCTAAAAAAAAAATGTACAGCTTCGTTTCGAAATGTATCGATACTTATCGATAGCACATATGTGCACATCTCAAGTTGTAGTAGTTGAAGCGTTCGTAGCAGGCGGCGTCTATCAAATGATTTATAGAAATCATTCGGTTTAGAGCTGAAAGCGAAAATTTCTTAAAAAAAAAAAACAAAAAACAAAAGAAATATATAAATTATTTAAAGCAGAATTTTAACGAAAGAATTTATTTATAGAAGAGCCGGAGAATGGATACCAGTGTTTTCACTGACGCCGAAATCGAGAAGAGATGGTTCCAGCTCTTTTCTGCCACCGACTTGCATAAATATAGCCGAGAGGAGTGGCAGGACTTCTACCACGAGTTCTGGAAGCGCATGCTGAATGCAAAGGATCCCAACATGCGCATCGAGAGTGTAAGTGGCGGCATAACGGTGAATAACCGTAAATAACCTTGAATAACTGTGAATAATTGTTAATAAAAATGCAATTTATTTGTACACTTTTCACAGGTTGAGGAACTGCGCTCCCTCCACCCAAAGCTAAAGGAATCTGATTAATGCGAAGCAAATATTCCAAAATATCGCGAGTTTGTTAAACCTTTTCTTGTTTTTGACGATTTAACGATGAATATAACAAGTTGATCAACTGTTAAATAATTTCCATTTATTTATTTATTATTTTATTTATAGTACTTAGTGCTTTTAAGCCACGATCACATCCAAACTTGGCCAGGACTCAAGTTTTAGCCTTTTTTTTACAGAAAACACTTTGATTTCGTCCACGGTGCCAAGTTTACTCCAATTGCCAGGCAATGCCTAAAATTCTTGCCAGCCAAACTGTCAAATACACCCCCACCCCACCTCCTCCTCCTCCTCCCTCACCAACCCCACTTCTCCCTGTCATCCGCAACCCCTCTCCTGCCTATCTCGGGCGGACGATTGCTTCAGTTGAGCCATTCGGCAGCCAGTCGACATCTGAGTCGACAGTAAAAGCACCTGTAACTGTCAGTTGTAATTGTCTGTCTGTGTGTCGGTATGTGTCCGTGTGTATGTCTGTGTGTGTGTGTGTGTATGTGTGTGTGCTTGTGTTTCCTTTCATTTTCGTTTTTGCTTTTGTTTCTCTTTTTGCCATATCAACATCGATAAGTTTGAGTGATTCGCCTGAAAGCAGCTCAATTGTAATTGCCACAATTTCGATAGCGATGTTGATTTCGATTACGATTTCGATATATTGATGCATTCATGTCAATTCGGACGCCAATTTCTGATAGCCTCAACAATTCATGATGATGATGACGACGTGGATGATGCTGCGCGGTCGAGAACTCATCAAATGTCAATGCAACAATTCAAGGAGTCAGCCGAGCTCAATAATTATTAAGCTCACGTTTTTGTGCAACGTGATGAAATTAATAAAAAAAAAATACATTTTAATAAAAAATAGAAATTCCGTTAATTTGGCATATTTAAGTTAAGCAACTTTATTTTGATAGTTAATCCTTTTCTCAATGTTAATCCTTTTAGAACTTTTTTCTTTCTTTTTTACTTATATCGTTAATGAAAATTAATATAAAAAAGTAAATATTGAAATTGGAATATTTTGTATTTGCAATTTAATTAGTGTTATCGATATAAATCGATATATCGTACATATTGCCATGAGCAAATACAAAGAAAGCAAAGCGAAAAGTGGCACAAGGATAAACAACGGCATAAAGAACATTTACAATTGACAGCCACATAACACGGCCATTTTATGCGCCACCATTTTTGGCTAACACACACATATTCACACAAACACAGACACACACACACACACACAGACACTGACAACTTGCATTGTTTTTGCATAATGCACATGGCAAAGTAATCGCACCCATTGGACCATAAAGAAACTTATGTATGTGCACACACACACACATGCAATATGTACATGCATATGTATGAGTCACACACACACACAGGCGCGCAGCCAAAATGATTTCAGTTTTTGGTTTGTTTTCTGTTTCTTTTTTTTGGTTTGCATTTTTCATGAAAAGCCAAAAACAAGGCGCACACAAAAATAAAAAGACGAAGACGAAGAATGAGAAGTAGAAGAAGAAGAAGAGAACGCTTTTCAGGCTACATTTTCATTTGCGTTTCTCCTCTGCCATCTCCCCGCTTTCGTTACCTTGGCTTTGGCTTTTGCTTTTGCGTTTTTCTTTTCTTTTCCCTTCTCTTTTTGCGCTGCCTTTCGCCGTGCGCACTTTCGGCGCTTGTTGGTTTTTATCATTATGCCAAATGCACAGACACGCCCACAAGCATACGAAAAATATAGTATAAACTCCAAACAAAATATGCACAAATAAAGCGAAAAGCAAAACTTATGCTCGACTACGGGATACCCTACATGAAGAAGACGCAGACGAAGACGGGGAAGAAAATGCCAAACAAAATTTAAAGTTTATTGCAAGTACATTGCCCTTGAAACAACACTTAACGCTCTCTCTCTCTCTCTCTCTCTCTCTCTCTCTCTCTCTCTCACACACACACAC